>VDFB02191692.1:0-43508 GCA_007258455.2 Sequoia sempervirens
ATAAGCAAACACATGTACATATATGTAAAGGGATTCAATACATATAAACACAACACATATTATAAGCAAAGAGGCAAATGTATGTGTATATCATGTATAAGAAAATATATGTACATATATCATAAAAGCAAAATGTAAATTTAAGATCATCAAATGTCGAATACTAAAGATAAAAAAATAAGCAAATGTATGTATATCATATAAGCAAGTGTAAGTTAGAGATCATCAAATATCAAATACTAAATTTTAAAGATCATCATATAATCAAATACACATCATGTGGTAAAGATCATAAATCTAGAATGCATGGCCTAATATGAATGTCTACTCCTAGACGAATGGCCATATGAATGAGAACGATCCTGCTCTGATGGATGTGCTGAACCCTGCAAATAAAATTATGTACAAGATGTGTTAAATACATATAATTTTTATTAAATAATTTTTATGAAAGTTATTTTTAAATGAACTTGTATTTTTAAATATCAATCTAGAATTTGTATTTATCTATGCATACATAAATATATATTTTATGAAAACTCACATGTCCACTAATAGCAGATTCATCCACAGAGTCACATCGATCATGCACACGATCTGGACCAAGGCTAGGAGTGATATGAGGTATGTCCACCTGTAACAATATATATACACATATAGCTTATGAATATCTAGTTAAAAATAAATTTAAAATAATGAAAAAATTAAAACATGCATGCACACACATACATGCACATCATGTCGATATCGGGATGACTAGTCCTCTGAGAGCATTCACCTCACCATATCCACCAACAATCAGAGTAGCGAATCAACTTATACACTCCATAAGTCTATCGTAATAGATTACTAGAAATGATGAATGTAGGGATGAATGGTATCGGTGATGATGAACCATAACTAATCAACATATCAATAAAACCCATAGTCTGTGTAGCTACCGTATGAATTGTAGGTGGATTCTGATGCGCACTAGTGCTCGGTTGAGAGTGATGGGATCTTGGAACTGAATGACCTCTATGTCTCAAATGATCTCTAACATGCTCCCGTCCCATTGGCCACGGTCTGATGGCCAGGCACTCCAGCGGGTCAGCCAAACAATGTAGAGTCATGCGTGACATATCTCCTGTAAGTGCATCAAGCTGTGTAGGAGTAGGGATGCCAACCACTGTAAAAGGATCCATGGTGGTCCACTGTGCTGAAAATGGTGTGGATTGAGAATTTCTAGATATCAAATACTGACCTACATGATCATCAGATATCTTAGTGGTGGCAGCCGCAATGTCACCTACAGTGTCAATTGCTTCCTTTTGGGAAGCAACAACAACCTCATCTACTATGGGGGCAAGAGCTGGGGTGAGAGCAGGAGATTTGTCACCAACCAATACCCTAAACATTGGGGGTGGTCTATATGCTTGACGATAGGTGGGCCTATCAGCAATCCTACCACGCCCCTGACCAACATATGGTGGAATGTCCAGGTAGTTAACTTTGAGGCCCAAATGGACCTCATTATACAACTGCTGAACAAAATACAATGGAATCTGGTCATTGTTTGGGTATAGACTATGTGCTGTGAGAAATCGTGGGTAGATCAATGAGGCCATAGCATGATCGACACATCTGAGTGACTTGGCATCCCACTTAACTATGCAGCACATTTTGATAAAATGGAAAACAAGTGGTTTTATCATTTTCTTTGGTGACACTATCTTGTATTTGTTTGAGGCGTCACCATATACTTCTTCCCACATGTGGGAAAGAATAGCAGTCACTCTATCTGAGGAATATGCACTAGTCCTCTCAAGTTCATCTTTTAGTTTTTCTAGACTATGCAATATTAACATGCATGGTTCACTATATATCCTCGGGTTTGCACCCTGTGCTAATGAATCTCTCAATTTTTTTTATCTCATTACTAGTATTTGCAAACAAAGAATCTGGCACAGGTGGAACATGATCTACATTTTCCATGTTATATATATATAGTACACCTAAAAAAATAATGAGACTTTGGTAAATAATATATCTAGATAAAAAGAATACAAATCTAAAATAGAACTTGTAATTTAATTCATCTACTCATCAATAATATTTTCATACTATTAACTTGATTTTAAAAGAATTGGAAGACAACTATAATCTATAACATAACATCCTTAAATGGTTCAAATTTTGAAATGAAATGATGAAAGAAAGAATAAGAATACAAAGATTAAAGTATAAATCATTTGAAAATAATTGGGGATAAAAATATTTAATCTAATAGTTGTTAACATAAATGAACTGCAATTATATAGCCAAGAACATCAAAAAATTATAGATTGGAAAGCAAAATAAATATGTCATATTACTTGAATCAAATCTAATAAAGTTTGACTTCATTGCATACTTGTTATAAATATCTCACATGAACCAATGAAACTCAACATGTCTCCAAATTACATAAGAAGAGAGAACCTAAATGTGAAAAAGAAATTCAAAATCCATCTTTTTGTAATGAGTTTGTTAAAATTTAAAAACATTCAAGAACCCCAAAATGGTTTGAAATTGATAAGCATAATAGAAATTCCTGAAGGCAAGAGGTCATCACAAACCATTCGGTTGTGGGCTTCAAAAATTTTCAATGAATGGTTTGCCAATAAGATGTATTAACCAAAATATTCCAAATTTTTATACAATTACTAAAGATGTACAAAATGAGACCTTTACTAAATAAATTTCAAAATGCATCATTAAATGTATATTAACATCATCCGCACTCTAATTAAGAACATTAAAAACAACACCAACACAAAGAGATAAAATTAAAAAGTTCCAACTAATGATGTTATAATAATCCTCCCCAAGTTGATCCTCTCATCCCAATCATCATACTTAATGTTTTGGTACTTGAATCATGTTTATTATATTATGTTCTCCTCAACACTATGTAAATTAGAACTCTTAATAAACATGTTTTTTAAGAGGAAGCATTTTCTCTTTCTATTACCATAACGATTATTCTTGTTTTTGTAACTTGGTATTTCTACTTGTAGATTTTCAACTTTTTATTATGTAAATCATTCTTTGGTACCCAAGTAGTTTGAAGACCCTTTTAACATGAAGAAAATATAGATTTATCATTTGTAATCCTCATCCTTCCTTGCTACATGAGTAATTTTTTTTATGAAAACCATGTTTAGGAATGAAAATATTCAATCCCTTATGCTTCTAAACTAAAGTTTGCAATGCTTATGGTTCTTTTGGCCTTATACATTCTTGAATCATTTTATAATATAAAACCTATATATAACCTACTTTGGCTCTAATAATTGTAAACCCTTTAAGAATTCTAAATTGTTGCATCTTGTCTTGATTTTCCCACCATTGTTATTCCTTTTGAAATTTTTACAAATTAGGCAAAGAATCCTTGCACTTATATAGAGGATCCTTAGGTATGTTCTTAAAATTATTTAAGGTTAAATGACTTAATCTAAAATAAAGGCATATACGGATCTCTTGCAATTGTAACCTCTTTACTAGTGTGAACATATTTGATACCTTGATGGCATGGCATAGATGATGTTGCTTGATATTGCTTTATCCATGGATACCCAAGTAAAATATGAGATATGTATCTAAAGAAGAAATAATATGACATAGAATAAGAACTTCCCTCATCTTTTAGACCAAAAAATTAAGGTAAAATAATGTATCCTATAGTTTCAATCAACATATCATTAGTCAATTTTAAATAAACCCTCAAATATGCATATGCTTGTTTGTAAAATGATGATAAAACAAAAATTATTCAATGCATACATTTTATTGGTGAGTAAGATCAATAAACACACCCTTACATGGTTCATGATCCACACAAAACCAAAGGACCATTATAATTATTTGGTAGTATCTCACAATGTGAAAAAGGTGTCGAAAAAATAAGCATACCTAAACCGTAAATTGATTTGTCATAAAGTGGGTGGGTAGCTTAGTGGTGGAGATTTGCATCCTAACTAGTTCATGGAAATTTCAACATGGTATTAGAGCCAAGCTAGGTGCATTTGACACCTATGTTGTGGCTCAAGGGAGTGTGTTGGAGAAATGATACGCACCTAAGTCATAAAAAGACTCATCACAATGTGAGTCATTAGCTCAATAGTAGAGCATCCTAACACCAAATGGGAGGTCCTAAGTTTGAATACTAGTTAGTCCATAGAAATTTCTATAAAAGTCGATCACTAGTACATAAGACGAAGAATAAGTACCCTTATAATTTTTATTAATACCAACAAATTATCATTTCTCACATACATATGTGAATCAATGATTTCAAGCTTGTCAACATGTATATGTACCTCAATCTCATGACCCTCATATAAAACCATTTTATTATATTTATTTAGTGTAAAATATTTAAATTTTCATTAGGAGGAACAATTGAAGGATTGACCCCAATATTAACCCCCTCAACCTAATTTTTTTTTATCAATCAAATCCTTAATCAATTATTCCTTAATCCCATAAAATGTTGAGTATAATTACAATTAACTTTACAATTTAATAACAAAATTCTTTCTCATTATATCTTTTGGGAATAACCTTAGATTTATCTAATGGCCTAATAGGAGGAAGTGTAATCATGTTTGCACTAAGTAAATTTTGAAGCACACTTTACAAAGGAAAAAGTTGGAGGCTTTAGAGTCATAATATTAGAAACATTTATAATGTATAGTTTGTACAATGGTCATTTCCATTATTTTTTTACTATCCTTTTGGAAATAATTTTTCTTTTCAAATTTACAAGTGTAGGATGATGTAGATGAGCATTAGAGATCCATGAGTAAGTGTTGGTGGCCTCTGTTTCTTTGGTTAACATTCATCTCACTTGCACATGCAGATGTTGAAGTGTATATACTTTGTGAATCGCTTGTTTCTGGATCAAAAATATATAAAATAATGAAAGCTTCGGTAACATTCCCAATGTTGCATTGATATTTCAATGTAAAAATGGAGCCACAAATGGAAGATACAATTTAATAGCATAATATTTACACATTCAGCCTGTACAGGAAGAACTTAGCCAATAACTTATCATCATACACAAAATCCAAATATGTAGCACTAAAGAACTTTGAATGTGTCATGGGATCTCCTTTAACATTGTGCATCTCAAATTTAGGATCCAAAAATCCAACAAAAAATGGATATGTAAAATTTTCAATAGAAATTGAATTGTGTTTGATTTTTATATGTATGTCTTTTTTTGTTTCCATTAGGTAGGGAATCAACATTACTTTTCATCTCAACAAGACTTTAAAATTAATGTCAAGGGTAGATAGAGGCACACTAGGATTAAGGACATGAATGAAAGTGGCAAGATGAGAAATGGAAGGTGGTGTATAAATTTGTCGTGACATAATAAATGAGTGTGGAGTGACAAAGACTTGCGTAGGAATATCACAATGAGGGGAACATGGGAAGTGTAAACAAAACTAATGAGAACTAATGTGGAGACAAGAGAACTATGTGCATCATAATTAGTAAGCATGAGATGAGATCTAGGAAAAAGGAGAGGATAAATTTGGGGAGATTTGGTGGAAGGAGAAATAAAGTGTATTATAGATAGATGGAGTAAAACAATAAGGAGGAATACATGAAGAAGAAGCTTGGGATGGAGGGAAAATGGCACATCACTTAAAGGGGTTGTTGAGCTTATCCTTTTACCTATTTAACTTTAAGTACTTTCTTTCCACATGGGCTTATTAATCAACACAGTATATGAAGGAGATCAATCATTGTACTAGGATTAATATTACTAGCCAAATTTGCAAGATCCAAAGAAAGGTTGTGTGCATCAAAGCTATATCTTGATTACCATTTTCTCAACAAGGGCCTCATGGTCAAATGATTCTTCTCCATTATGATAAATTTAGTATCATGCATATTCCCAATCATACCAATTTTAGCTTGATTCACAACCATGGTGGGATTGAACTATGACTTCTTACTAGGAAAAGAGGATGATTTTGGTATTAGAAGGAAATAAGGATCGAACAATGTTTAGATTTGATTAAGAAATTAGACAATGAGAAAGCACTTAAATCTAAAAACTAAATAAGATTCAAGAAAACCTTTATGGCCAAATTGTAGGACATACCAAATTAAATGGCTTTGCCAAAATGAAAAGAAAATAATTTCTTTAGAGTTTTTTTTCTAATTAGCTAGGATAAATAAATACAATAAGTAAACACACAAATTACCTTTGAACATACAATTGAATTTAAAAATACTAGACAAGCACACTATAGAATTGACAAAGAGGGTTAGGGTTTTTAGCTTCATTTGTTATATGGAGATATTTTATTGTAATGAACATAATCAATGATATGATTCTTGATTTTTTATAAGATTTAATATTATGACACCTTAACAAACCAAGATATGACTTTCATGGTTCACTCCTACATGTATGGAATTTACATTTTCATCTACAAGTTTGACCCTAAATTTGTAGTTTTAAAATTATTTTGTGACATATGTGTTTAGTTTATTTGTTGTGTTATTAGTTGGATGATAGTTAAGGTGTCCACTATGAAATGGTAGATGATGGGGAGGTGATGTTGGAGCATTTGACATTTGAAATAATGTTGTAGATGCATTGAAAAGGTGTAGATACATTGAAATTATAGACCTCTCATCCCCTAACAAATAGTTGATAGTTTTGATATTCATTTTTCTCATGAAAGGTGTTTAACAAGACAAAAATATATGCAAAATGGGGAAGCAAAATACTATATTGAAAATGCTTTAAAAACTTTCAAACAAGTGCAATTTGAATTCAAAAAATTTAAAAAATTTGCATTTAGGGTTTCAAAATTAAACAAATAGATGCATTTTGTACTCTAAAAAATTGAATTTTAAATACCTAGTGCTCAATAGTGCTCGATATGCAAGCTGGAATGATGAACCGTGCAGAGACGAACGAAAATTTTCTTTCACCAGAGAGAGAAACCTTGTTTGGTCGCCGTCACAGACTCTGTTCGTCGTGCGTAGGGACAGTGACTGGTAAAAGAACAAAGTAAAAGTGACAATTAAAATGAAACAATTTTTTCTTTTTTTCATATTGAAGGGGTTCGGCTGAACCCATGTTCGACCAAACCCATTTGAATATGTTTTTTTTATTTGGGATTTCATTGGTTCGGCCGAACCATGGTTTGGACCGAACCCATTCAGTATGGTGAATGGAAAAAATCTAAAATTTCCTTCCTCTTAGAAAGTGTAAACCACTATTCTAAGGTAACCCATTTACAAGGGTCTTCATACTAACAACTTAATGGAAGCTCTTGCCATTTTACATGCTGTGATGCATGGTTGTCAGCTTGGGTGGAGAAGGATCATATGTGAGTCTGATTCCCAGGTGGTGGTGAATCTGTTGAATAGGCAAGATTTAGAGGATGCTAGTTGGCATTTAGCTTCAGTTGTTAAGTAGATTCTTAATATTTGTGCTTCTTTGGAGTTGGTTACTTTTAATCATATTCCTAGAGAATGGAACAATGTTGCAGATTGTTTGGCCAAGTGGGCCTCTAATCATGTGCAAAATTGGAACATTGTGGATAGGGGTCAATTACCCCTGGATTTGTCTCATGAGCTAGACAACTTAGTTGAGTTTGATAGGGCTGTGTAAAGCCTTGTGTTGTACTTCTTGTTTTAATAAATTTTTACCCCTCTTTTAATGTAACATCTATTTATACGTCCAAGATTTTATGAAAAATAATACTTTTTAAATAATGCTTTTTGTTCAAAACTAGATTGAATGAAATGAAAATTATTTATTTATTTTTGAAAAGTTAGATAGTGTCTTTTTAAAATATCTTTCACCAAATTAATTTGAAATTATTAAAAAAAAATTCCATAAACAACATTCAATTTTCTACATCTTATATTAATATCCTTTTTCTACAATTTTTAATAAGCCATTTGATTAGTTATGTAGAGTTACTTAAGTTTTTCTTATAGAATTTCTATTACCACTTAAAGGTATTTTTTGGTGTATCATGAATTTCATATTGGTTCTTTTCAACAATCACTTTAGTAGACCACTCTCTCCTTACTAATATGTCTACTAGTATTCCTTCAAATCTAAGGATTGGAACTTTTGTAATGGGAACTAGCTTATTACTCTCCTTATTAAAACCATCTACTAAAGCCTTCTCGTAAGTATTTAGCTCGAACAATAGCTCAATTCCAAATGGAAGGGTAAATGTTCAAACTCAATGGATATTAAACTCGATAAAAATAATTGGTTGCCCGTAGATAATACATTAGGAAACATTATGTTTGAAATGTGAATGCATGTTGATTAAAGTACCCATTAAATATATAAGTAATTATGATTCCCCTTTGTGTACATTGTTAATTCTAAATAAGGTTTACCAATTTACCTTAAGATCAATAGTTCATATTGATTCTTTTCAACAATCAAATTAGTAAACCACTCTCTTCTCAATAATATGTCTACTCTCACTCCTTCAAATTTAGGATTAGAATTCATAAAAGTGGAACAATCTTATCATTTAACCTCTTGAAACCATCTATCAAAGCCTTCTTCCAAGTCTTTAGCTTGAATAACACCTCAATGCCAAATGGAAGTGCAAATTTTTAAAATCTAAATGGATCAATCTTAGTACAATTGCTTGGCTTCCCAAAGTTGATACCAAATCTGAAATTACTACATTGAAACCCCTTCACTTACAATTGTGTTGGTGAAAGGATTTGGTTTTTTAATATTTAACCTATCAAATACCTAAATTACATGAAACATGAAACCAGTAAGCATATATTTTGGGACTATTAAATGGTCAAGGACACTTATATTTATTTAATAAGACCTACTTACTATCCTAGATTGTAAACTCTATTGTAAAATAATTTATTTGGTTGAGCACAAATTCTAATAATACAATGTCTATAACCCTCTAGGCAAATCATAATTTCAAGCAATAATGCATTACTATTTTTAAAATTATACTCTAATATTATGTTTTAGATGGTGAATATTATTGTCTTTTGTAAGAAATATAAAGTTGAACAAAGAAATTGGATGAAAAGTAAAAAGGTCCATTCTTAAATATATCATACAAATAAATAATAAAAACCAAATTCTTTATCTTTAAAATAAGACAACCATTTACTACTTTTACATGTAAATATAATAATAGAAATATTGGTGGAGATATCTTCTTAGGAGTAGGTGCTTCCATGTTATAATCTAGTTTCATCACTTCCAAAATTGTAATTAACTATTTGATACAAAAATAAGGAATTGGAAAAAAAGTAGAGATGAAAATATTAATGCATAAGATGATAGTGTTGTGTACGTAGACAAAGATCAATGTCCAAATGGAACTGATTAGACAAAAGATGATTAACTCCAATATGAAAGAAGTGAATATATAATTTTGTATTTGCCTAATGAATTCATAACTCATCCAAGCAGTTCTCCCAAAAGTTCACCGTCCAGGATTAGATTTGAAGGTGAAATTTAAAACAATGAGCTCATGACTTTTTCCATCAATTTCACCATCAAATATATAATAATTAGCAATGTGTTGGAAATTAATCCCAACCACACAGGTCATTAAAATTCTCTATATTATTTCATCTCTCACACTGTCGCCTTGTCTTTATCAATTCTTTAAGCATGTGAAAATCCCCTTATCTAGCTTAGTTTCACTTCATCTATCTTCACATTCATTACATGTAGGATATATTCAAATATGAATTTATTTACATAATCTCCTTTGCTATATTTTTCCACACAACATAATTTAATTTTAATTAATGTCTTATTTCCCCTCTTTTGTTGGGCATATACGTTGATAGGAGCTTTAATTTTGTTTAAAGTAATGCATGAGTAGAAATAGATGACAAAGAAGTGTTTTTTTGTAGCAGTATCTTGAAGAAACAACCACTGGATAAGGGTCTCTACTTATACAATTTTTTGAGAGAGAAAAGAGTATCAACTTTGTCAATGTAATCAAGTTTCTTTATTTTTTGAAACATATGAAATATAAATAAATTTTTACATCAGCTATGTTTTATTTCTACATTTTATCTCTATTCTCTTGTACTTTATTTCTCTCCTTTTTTTGTTCCTTCACATGGTATCAGAGCCAAAGACTATCAAAGGTAATTATTTCTAAGATTTTTTTTCAAGAAGCTAAGGATTATTCAAACATAAATCTTCACAGTTAGTAGTGGAAGCCCCAAGTACAAGCCTAAAAATTCCATAAATTCCTCAATTCAATGAAAAAAACTATGATTATTGGTCAATCACAATGGTCTTTTTCAGTTATCGAGACATATGGGAGCTTGTAGTTCTAAGATTTTTTTTCAAGGAGCTTAGGATTATTCAACATAGATCTTCATAGTTAGCAATGATGGCCCCAAGTACAAGCCTAAAAAATTCATAGATTCCTTAATTCAATGGAAAAAACTATGATTATTGGTCAACCAAAAAGGACTTATTTAGTTCTCAAGACATATGGGAGCTTGTAGAAAATGGTTATCTAGAGCCAGTTGATGTAGCAACATAAAATTCTCTAGCTCAAGAAAAGGACTTACTCAGAGATAATATAAAGAAAGACTCCAATGCTCTCTTTTACATCTTTCAAGTAACACATGAGAGTATCTTTCCAAGGGTTGCACCAAAACCAAATTCAAAACAAGCATGGGATATACTCCAAATATCATATTAAGGAATGGCCAAGGTGAAAACAACTAAATTACAAATGTTAAGAAGAGACTTTGAGAGCATATACATGAAAGGTTTTGAATAATAGATTCATTCTTTACTCAAATTATTGGATTAGTTAATCAAATTAGATCTCATGGTGAGACTCTTGAAGATATGAGAGTAGTTGAAAATATTTTAAGAAGCTTACCTACAAGGTTTGAGTCTATTGTTGTGGCTATAGAAGAGACAAACAATCTCTCATAATTTTTCATTAGATAAGCTTCATGCATCCCTTATTTTTCATGAGCGTAGGTTAAATAGGTCAGCTAACTCATCTTTGGAGCATGCTTTCAAGACACACATTCCAATTAGTCATGGTAGAGGTAGAGGAAGAGGAATAAATTCATATAGAGGTGAAATAACTAGCCCAACAAACTTAGGTGGAAGTGTCTACAACCAAAATCTTAATCAGAATCAATCACAAGGACAAAGGTATGATAAATCTTAAGTTTAATGGACCATTATTGTAAGAATGATCATTACTCAAATGAATGTAGAAAAGAAAAATATGGATGTAGGCAACAAAATGAAAATTTTATAAGAGAAAACCAAAACTAGGGAAATATATTCTTAGCTTGCAACATTTCACAAGAGAATAAAAAAGAAGCATGGTTTCTAGACTCAAGTTGCAACAATCACATGATAAAGAACATATAAATGTTTTATAGTTTGGATGAGAATATAAAATCAGATGTCACATTGGGCAATGACAATAAAGTGTTAGTTATCATAAAAGGAAACACCAACATTCTAACAAAAAAGGGGGAGAACAAGTTTATTTATGATGTCTATTTTATTCCTAGCTTAAAACATAATTTGATGAGCATTAGGTAGCTCATTGAAAGGGGTATAAAATATTTTTCAAAAATAAAGAATGCATAATTTTGGATAAATTTCCAAGTAATTAACTTATTGCAAAAGTCCAATTGACCAACAATAGAATTTTTACCCTAAGGATAAAAGTAGATTTGAAGATATATTTTTCTCAATCACACCCCTCAATGAGCCCACAAGTGAATGAAGGAAAAAGTACAATAGTCAAGCATCTCCTACCTGGAACTCCTTATACCTCCTTTTCTGATATGCCTTAGCCTTATATTGTGAGTTCATCTTATTGATATGTTTCTTCACCTCTTCATGCAAATTCTTTAGGTGCTTAGCAAAATCTTCACCCTCAACACTACTCTTCTCCCCCCCATCCATCTTTCTCAGTTCAAAAGTAGTTCTTGGACTATTCCCATACACAATATGGAATGGTGATTTACTAGTGGTCCTGTTGACATAATTTTTCTAAGAAAATTTTGCCAGTGGTATAATCAAATTCCGTTCCTTGGGCTTATCTCCTACTAAGCATCTTAGTAGGTTACCCAAACTCCTATTCACCACCTCTGTTTGTTCATCAGTTTGTGGATGGTGTGCAAAACTGAACTTCACTCAAACAATATTTCAAGAAAAAATAAAATATGAGAATTGGTTATGACATCTACAATTTGGTACCTAACATTTGGAGGTCTTAACCTACTATATAGGAAAAAACATGGTAAAGGGTTTTCCACTTATAGCAAAAATAGAAAGTGTATGTGAAGGGTGTATTTTTGGTAAGCAACATATAGAATTATCTCTAGCAAGAGAATGTCAACAAGGGAAAAGGAACTGTTAGAGATTATCCATTTAGATTTGTGTGGGACAATACAAACACCCTCAATTGGTTGAAGACATTAATTCTAGAAATTCATTGATGATTATACAAAAAAATGGGTCTAGTTTCTAAGACATAAGAATGACGTATTTGAGTTATTTTTCCAATTTAAGGATCTCATTGAGAAATAAATTGGGCACTACATGAAAGCATTGAGAATATATATAGGTGATGAATACATCTCAAATGATTTCATAATGTTTTTTAAGGTTCATAAACTTCATAATAAATTCACTACTTGCTACACACCTCAACAAAATGGTGTAGCTAAAAGGAAAAATAGAACAATCATGGAAATGGCTAAGAGCATGTTAAAAGAAAATCATTTGTTAAATGAATATTGGGCTGAAGTCATAGCATGTGCAACTTACATAATGAATATATGTCCAACCAAAATTATAAAAAATATGATTTTGGAAGAACCATGGAGTGGAAGAAAACATATTGTTTCTCATATGAGAGTGTTTGGATGTGTGATATATGCACATGCCCCATACAAATTGAGAAAAAATTAGACAACAAAGGAGAAAATTGCATATTTATGGTATATAATGATTAATTAAAGGCTTATAAGTTATACAATCCAACAACCAAAAAGGTTATAATCAATAGAGATGCGTAGTTTATAGAAGAGGAAGCATGGGATAGAAGTTTGGGAAAAATAGTGAATGTAGCAACGAGTTTATACAAGATGATAAAGAAGAATTAATACCCACAAGTACTCCTACTCCCATTCAAGCTCAACAAAGTAGTTCTCAAATGACACCTTCAATAACTACAAAGACAACCCAACACATTCAAGCAAATAAAACTCCTCCAAGTGGACAACAAACACCATCAACAATAGGAATTCTTGGTGTAGGGCCATCAAGTCCACGTTCTACAAGTTCTACTTCAAGTGACACATCAAATCCAACATTGGCAAGCTTGAGAAGACAAAAAATCAAAAGTATGAGAGACATTTATGAGAAAAATCAAGGTGAGAATAGTGCAGGTTTGAATTCTATTTTTTCTTTATATTCACGTGTAAATGATCCAATTCATTTTGAAGATGCAACTAAAGATGAAATATAGGTATTATGAAATTGATGAAGAAATAAAAACTATAGAAAAGAATCAAACATGGGAATTAGTGAGTCTTCCACAAGGAAAAGAGGTGATAGGAGTAAAGTGGGTCTATAAGACCAAAAACAATACAAAAAGGAAGGATTGAAATGTATAAAGAAAGGTTGGTTGTTAAGTAATAAAATCAACTTGGAAAAGATTACAAATATATGTTCTAGTTGCAAGAATGGAAAATTTTTGGGTAGTCTTAGCAATAGTGACCCAACACAAATGGAAGGTATATCAAATGGATGTGAAGTCAACCTTCTTAAATGGAGTATTGGAAGAGGAAGTTTATGTGGAGAAACCACCTAGATATAAGGTTCTAGGGAAAGAAGACAAAGTATATAAGTTGAAGAAAGATATTTATGGGTTGAAGCAAGAACCATGGGTATGGTATAGAAAAATACTCATACTTTTTGTGCAATAGATTTAGTAAAAGAGGTCATGAGCCCACTCTCTAAATCAAGGAAAATGGTGGTAATATTTTAATTATTTTTTGTATGTAGATGATCTAATTTTTATGGGGAATTCAATGATATCCCCATTGTTGATTTCAAAGAGACCATGAAAAATGAGTTTTGGATGATAGGTTTAGAGCTATTAAGGTATTTTCTAGGCATAGGAGTGAAGCAAAAGAAACATGTCATCTTTATCTCTCAATCAAAGTATGCAATAGAGATTTTGAAGAGGTTTAAAATGCAAAACAACAAGCCTACACCAACACCAACAACCATAGGTTTGGAATTGAGTCAAGAAGATTGTAGCAACAATGTGAATCCAAGTCTATACAAAAGCATGGCTGAATGTTTAATGTATTTGGTTGCAACTAGACTCCAAGATATAATGTATGTAGTGAGTTTGATTTCTAAATTTATGGAGACTCCAAAGGAGTCACATTGAATAATAGCTAAAAGAATCATAAGGTAGGGATATGGTATTTTTTATAGTGCAAAAAATGAGTTTAATATTGTTGGATATACAAATAATGATTGGGAATGAAATGCATAGATGATAGGAAAAATACACTAGGATATGTATTTCATTTGGGTTCAAAAGTCATCTCATGGACTTCCAAGAAATAACCCATTGTTTCTCTTTCCAAAGTTGAAGCTAAATATGTAACAACAATAGGGGCAACATGTTAGGAAATTTGGATGAGAAGAGTATTAAGAGACTTAGGGCAAGGACAAGAAGGAGTGACTAATATCTATTGTGACAACAACTCTGAAATAGCACTATCCAAAAACTCATTTTTCATAAGAGAAGTAAACACATTGACACAAGGTATCACTCATAAGGGATTTGATCAATGATGGAGAAATTGTTTTAGAATATTGCAAGTCTAAGGAATAGTATGCTGATATATTCACCAAATCATTGGGAAAATAAAGTTGTGTCCATCAAAGAGATAGTTTGAGCATTATGGATGACAATAGTTGTGATTATAGGGGAGTGTTGGAAATTAATCCCAACTACCTACCATTAAACTTATTTGTTTCTTTATCTCTCACATTGTCACCTTGCCTTCATCAACCATTCAAGCGTGTGAAACTCCCCTTCTCCAACTCAATTTCACTTCATTTATCTTCACATTCACTACATGTAGGAAAAATTCAAATTCAAATTTATTTACATAATCTCCTTTGCTAGTGTTAATCTATTTTGACAAATGGTCTAAATAGTTACACCAAACAACCCATCATCTCTATGAAGGCTCTTTGGAATTTTATCCATATGCCAACTATTATACATAACTATCCCAAAGGGTGATTTACATTACTATTAGTATCAAGTGTGAATGAGATAATCTCATTAAATCATGGAAATTATATGAAATATTGGAAGCATTGCCACTTTGTTTTATTATACCTTAATATCAAGAATAATATTTCTTGGAGTGGGTCTTATTATTAAATATTATTCCTAATGTCAGTTGACATGGTGATCTAGTATGAGTAAAAAAATAAAAAAATCAAGGGTCTTAGTTTTGGGAAATACATAAAGCAGGTTTTAAGCATATTTGAAGGGACTTTCAAGGAAATATCCAAGTAGACATGGATAGAACACAAATAGGTCCTCATCAAAGGCACAAACGGCATGAAGCACGAGACTATGAATGTATTGTAGATGTTTAAAAGGACAAACCCAACAATATTTTCACTATTTAAACCTTGGTGGCAAAGGAGAGAAATATCAAGTGACAGTCATGAGGATAAGATTTAAGGCAATGTAGAGTCATGGGAGGTAGTTAATGAGATTTAATTCCATGATATTTCTTTCCAAAACTTGCGAGCATAGAAGGATATGTGGAAAAAATAAAAAGGGTGGTGTCTCTTCTGGACATCAATAAAGGAATCAAAACTTCTCTTAGAACTATGCTCCTAAGATTGTCAAAGATAAAGGGAAAAATTTGATAACTCAAGCTCTTACCAATGTTGTAGTCAAAGAAAAAATTACCCCAATTTATGTGTCCCATGGGCCTCATGGAATAGGTAAAATTTCATGTGCTAAAATATTCACAACAACCATGAATTGTCATTCTTTGGATCAGTCTCACCCTTGTGGACAATGCCATTCATGTTTATCTTAGATTCTTGGAAGGAATTCACATGTGAAGGAAATTGGTGGCATAAGGACACTTGGATATGACTATTTCTAAATTTCCCTCATTAATGTGATTATGCATCCTCAATTATCTCACCATGACGTGTTTATAATTGGTGATTGTGATATTTTGGCCATTTATGAATGTAATGCACTTTATAAAGTCCTTAATGAAGTTCCTTGGAATAAGATGACAATTTCAATTTGATTTGTGACTTCAGTTTGTAACTATGTCAATCTGGGACATAGAAATTATGAAAAGCGTCACAACTATATGCCTATGGGTTGAAAGCAACAGGTTAAGCAATAATGAAATACACCTATGAATAAAAAAATGTTCTAAGTAAAAATATAGTTTACTAACTCTATTATGCTTATGTGACAAGAACTACTACAAGAACAGTAACAATCTACGATAGGAACAACGACAGTTCCTGGTAATTCCAGAATGAAATTTGATAACCTTTAAATTATTCCAATCTATGAATTTCAACATAATATCATTCTTAAATGAATTAAAAAAATTCCCATAGTTCATGATCATATTGCAACTAAGAAACACCATAATATATTCACAATTAATGCAAAAATAACTTAATCCAATCGATAATTAATATGAAAATCACAAGGTAAAATGAAATATGAATGAAACACATATATTACTAAAATAACAAAAATCACAAAAACCACCTGTGTTCCAAGAAGTGGGCCCTACCTCCTCAGTTTGCCAAGTGATGAAACCACAAATGCTTACATTTACACTGTCTTAATCATGCAAAAGTTTTGATTGATTTTTTTAGAATCTGATACACAGTTGGCTTAACTTATGTTTCATACTAAATTGCATATATATATATATTGAGTTTGATAAAAAATAAGTCTAACAAAAGATTAAGTAGTTTGTTATGGCTTGCGACCAACAAACTAATATGTTGGATTAACATAAAACCTTGGCTACTGGCCACAAATCTAAAATAATATACCAAAATATTTCCTTGCTGCATAACAAAAATATCTTTGACAGTCTTCATATCCACGTTCACTTTTCCATAGAAAGTCCTGTTCATTCATTTCCAACCGATTGGATTAATTTCCTCATAAATGGATAACTTAAGCATATTTTATTATTCTAAAACATACTAAATAAATTTTAATATGTATAAGCTAATAATGGATGAATAAGGAATTAAAGTGGAAATTAATGAGATTGGTTTGGCAAAAGAAAAGGATTTTAGGTATAAAAATTTAAACAAATTTTTAGGTTATCATTTCCCCCCCAGCTTAATACTTTGCATGTCCTCATGTAGACATCATTTACTTACATATCTAAAGGTTTTCTTTTGGGTGATGGTATGGTGGCTAATTTCTGCATAGTTGCCATGTTTTCACTAGACTAGGAAGCCTGCAAATGTTCAATTATTTGTGTGAACCCCAATCCTAGACCTACACAAACATAGAAAATAAACACAATGTTAGATCCATATGCAAGTTAGAACTAAGATTCCCCGTGCAATTCATTTACAATGCTCAAAATAGGAAATAGATGAAGAACAAACAAAGAAAAGTTATTAAATCCTATTAAAGCATGCAAACTCTCAATCCCATGGGAGAATTGGTGCCATTTTGATGTGGAAAATGGACCTTTCCCAATCCCTTTGTAAGCTTTGTGATGACTTGATGATGATTGAAGCTCCTTGATGAAATTTTGGCATAACCTAGCTAAGATGGATGAAGAATGGATGAATTTGATATGAAGATGATAACTTTTGCTCCAATTCTCCTCCTCAAATGAGAATAATGATTTTACATTGATTGTGGCTCTCTCAAACAAATATAGGTCTCTATTTATAGATATGAAGGATTGAAGAATGCAAGATATGAAGGATGTGGGACAAAAGATAAGCCAATGATAAAGTGCCACTTGTCATCATGCTAGTGGACAAAGGTTGAGCACATTTTGGAGAATGTGCAAAGAGGGCGGAGATTCAAATTCAAAAGATGGCTTGAAGGATGAGGTGAAAGGTGAAGTTAATATCACTTGGCTCAAGAAAAGGAAATGCAAGAGACTTTAATGCTTTGTTGGATGGACAAGTAATTTTGGGGGGAGATTTCAAATTTGAGGAATATTCCATCCTTTGATTCCTTTTTGAAAGTAATTGAAGATTTAATAAATCAATTAAAATGATTTTCATGAGCAAGTGGCAAAAGCTAGATAGATGATTTGATGGATTAAGACTAGCATTAATTAGGATTTGATTAATTTAAAAGGAGATTAGTTGATTTGACCATTTTGACTTAGATTTTAGGATTAATTTAAATCAAAATGAGAAGAATATGATATAGACTTAATTAACTAAAGATTTTGATTTATTTAATTAAAATGAGATGATGTTAGATTAAATCAAATAAAGATTAATTTATTTAATTTAATGGAATGACTTTAGAGATATAATTAAATAAACTAAATTATTTAATTAAAAGAGGGACCATTAATTAAACAAAGTGATTTATTTAATTAATAGGAGATGATGAATTAATCAGATAAAATTGATTTATTTAATTAAGAGATGAAATGTGATGAATTTAATTAAATAAAGATTATTTAATTAAATGATTAGCAAATGGAGATGATTCAAGATGAACTAGTGTTAGTAAATCAGGATCAGGTGTATAGGTTCAATTGGTACATTTTATGTGTCTACATTTTTCCCCTCTTTGAAGCAACGTACTTGCTGCATTAGTTCAAAGAATAAATTGTCTTGATCAAAATTAAAAAATTCTTTGATTTTTTCGGATGCCCCATTGCTGCCCCAGTGAAAGAATTATGTTGGTACAATGCCCCCTCGAGAGATCGAGCAAAAAATTCAATTTGAGGGTTGATCTCGCGACAAAGAGGTTCAAGATTAGTTCAACTCGAATGTTTGATGTAGATAGATTTGATGATGTAGACAATCATCAGCCATGGGTAACCTCATGTCTACTTTGATATATTACACAAACTTGATCTTGATTCTGTACCATGACAGTTACATTATTGATGATATATATATATATATATATATGAGATGATTATGATGTTTATATGCAATGGATGATATGATGATGCATGGATGATATGGATGCACATGATATGATGTGATGATGCTTTTATGATTGTGTAGTGGATGATAAATGTATGGTTTATGAGATGCCTAGAATAACCAATCTATATTATGTAATGATGGAGATGCAATGCATGTGGTATGATTAATACTTTCTATATGATATGATATGCATTATGTAGTATGCTGACGGTTTATGGATGCAAGATAGATGCAATGGTGATGATTTATGATTAATTGTCATGGTACCATGTTAGCGCGAAGGGAAGTAAGAAGAAATAAGACAGTGACAAGAGAATCCAACAAGCCAACTTTAATGATGATGATGATGATGATTTTCTTATCAGGAATTGGGATTTTAAAAGGGCTACTTACCTTATGTTTTATAACACACATAGATACGATGCATCAAGGTATAAAGAACTAGGATGGAATTGTACCTAGTGCGATGGAATTTGACTCAACAAAGAGATAGGAGTATTCTTGTTCACACTTGACCTATGAAAACCTTGCTAGGATGCACCTAACAAAGCAAGTATTCACCAAGTTATATTACAACAACGTCCAATAAGCACAACAGGAAAAAAGATAATGATCGATGCCCCATTCCTTTCTCTCTAAATCACTTTGATTAGACATCATCGAGAGGTCATTGGAATGAGTGCAATAAGATAAATAAAAAAGAACAAATCAAGTACACAAACACACCATTGTTCTTCATACCTTTAGCCAAAGGGATTTGTTTTGATTAGGATAAGAATCCAAAGCGATTTTTCCAAAGATAATGCCCATTGTAGGAAGGATGCATCCTAGGACATGCTAGTGGATGGTGAAAAGTTGATAAGTTATTTTGGAAGGCTATTGATATAATTTTGATTGACATATTTGCTAATGATCAAGAGTTTGATTTTGCATTTAAAAGTTTGTTGTTTCGATTCTGATTTTTTGTTTGAAGTTTTCTTTTGCTGATTATTGTGGTTGTTTTTGTTTGTATTGCCAAAGGATGAAGGTGACAATAAATTTATTATGGATGGAAATTTATTGTGGGTGAAGTGAAACAGGATGGATGGATTTTTTCAAATATTTGGATGTTTTTGATTTTTTGAAATGTTTTAAGGCTATTTTTGGATTTTGTGTTTTCAAATGTTTTGGAGTTTTCTGAGATTTTAAGAATGTTTTTTGGATTTTGTGTCTTGGGGGCTAATCAAAGATTAGCCTTGCCTATGTTTAAGGTCAGAGATGACGTAGTTTGGATGGTGTATTTTTTACGTTTTCTGACTTTTATGAGTGTTTTTGGATTTTGATATGATTTTGATGATTTGGATATGGATATGTGTGATGATATCAATGCTCTGTTTGGGGATTTTGTTGAAAACCAAGCTAAGGTTGATTGATTTGATTGATGGATTGATGATGATAACATTGTTGAGGATACACAACAATGTAAGGATAGTGTTAAGCAACACGAGGATTAGGATGGATATCCCAATATGATGAGGGATTGATTGGATTTGATGATGATAACATTGTTGAGGATCTACAACAATGCAAGGATAGTGTTAAGCAACATGAGGAATGGGAAAGATATCTTGAGATGATGATGGATTGATTGGATTTGATTGATTAGGATTTTGAAGCTTGATTTTGGAACAAAATTGTTTGAATGATTTAATGTGACGTTTGAAGTACAAATTAGATGCAACTGATATTGATTGTTTGGATTGATGTTTGATGAAAGATAAAACTTGATAAGGAACATCTTGTCAAAATATGCCATGGGCTAGTGATTCGGATTTTTGGCTCACAAATTCTTTGACCAATTTGATTTCATGTTTGCCAATGTTTGGATCACCACATAAGTTGGAAGACATAGATCAAGATTTATTCCCAAAGCAAGATGTAAATATTTTCCCCTAGTGTCTAGCAATGTATGGATGGATGGATATGGTAAGCATGCAAAGGATGCCAAGGATTATCTGGTGATAAGATAAGGTGTTCAAATAAAGGATTCTCATTTGGATAGTGCTTCATGGCTTAGATAATGTAGGGTAGGACAAGATCAATGAAAATGACCCATGTCAAGATGTTTACCATAAGTAAGTGCAAAGTGTACACCAAACTTTGTCAAGATCAAGATAACTTGGAAGATGGATGAAAATGGATTGGATAAATTCTTAATGGATGAATGAATTTATTATGGATGAGATGGATGGAATGCTGGATTTATTGTGGATGGGATAAGATGCTTTCACTTGAATTAGCGCACGTAGATGCTCGATTCTACACATGATGCCTATTTTCTAGGTTTTCATCATGGTACCTGCCCAAAGCACCACCGTAGTGGTTTTCGCTGGAGGATGATTTTTTTATCTTTACTATTTTCATGATTTATTCTAATTTTTTTTTGTATTTTTCTAAAATATTTTAAGCTCATGTTGAACCACCTAGTGGTGTCGATGTAGATGCTTCTATTATAATGTGCCATCAATATCCTTCTTGAAGAAGCTGCTTTGCCAAGATACGTGCACTTGAATGCAACTTTTGAGATTCTTGATCAAATTTGTTGATACTAAAGTTAACTTTGTCTTTGTGCACACACAGCGATAGAGTTCTTTCAGAATCCTTATGATGAAGGGTCATTGCCAATACATGGTCAATGTGAGAATTGGATATCATGCATGGAGGCGTGGATGACATGTGCTTAGGAATAAAAGATGGATTGGTTGATAGTTTGGAACCTTTGACTCTCCAAACTTGGGATGATGAGCAATAATGGGTGGATACGGAAGTGTGTATGGAATTAGGACCAACTACTTGATATACTTTGTACATCACTTGGGAAGCCTGATTTTTCCTTTGTGGACATCTTTGATGGATACTTTCCCCTTTTTTATTTTGTCCCATAGTTTCTTTGACTGATGGAGTTTGATAGGGATAATCTTTCTTTGTATTCTTTGGTATCCATATGTATTTGATTTGTCCATTACGATTCTTAGCTTCTTTTTCTTTGATAACATTCTTTTTTCTTTGATTCAAATCTTTCTTTTGATGTTGGTCCCAATTCATGGATGGGGTGATGGGTGGATGAAGAATAATGACGTGGTTGTTTGTTGTATTGGCATCGGTTTCATCATAAAGATTCTTTGTGCTCCCTATGTTGATGTTTGCTTGAGATGAAGTTTTCCCCAATGTGGTGGTAGTGGCACCTTTGTTCTTTGATTCTGCTTGTTTTGAGAGTTCCTATTTAGAATGCATTCTCTGATAAATGATCACTATAGATGACGTTATTTCAATTTGTTGCTCTGCTAACTCTAGAATATCTTATTATGTTTGACCTGTTTCCTTGAGTAGATAATGTTGGATATCTTCATAGATGATGTCCTCAGTTTGAATTTGGGCTATATCTAATCTTGATGTTGACAACTCAGTTTGACTATAGGAATCAATAACTTGCTCTTTTTGTGTAATAATGTCAGGAGTAAAGGAATCCTGTTCTGAATGAAGATCATCTACGTGTCCATCCAAAGAAAGCATCCCATGGGTAGATGGAGTATGTGCTATGGGGATATGATCATCTTGTATATATAGGAGAGTGTCCATTATATCATTTTAGTGTCTTAGAGATATGAATTCTTGATCTTGAATGATTTCAGAATTGCTTTCGACATGCTTTGGATCAAGTTCTTGACATGGGTCAGTTTCAAAGGATGGATTGCTTACAAAGGGTTCTTGGATTTCTTCATTAGGCATGGGAAGTGGCTCAGTATCCTCTTGATTTATGAGTGGACTTGGATCAAATTTTGAGTTGAAGATTCCTTCAATATCTACAAACATGTCTTGGAAAAGACCATTGCTAGACTTTGGTGAGAGATGTTGATCATGCTTTGGAATAAATTCTTGAGATATTTCTAACTCATTGGATGATGTAGAGACATTTTCAACATGATCATTGGTTGATGGATCACAAATAGTTATTATTTTTTGATCAATCAGGTCTTGGATGAGATTTTTGAGTCGAACACAATCTGATGTTGTGTGTCCCTTTATTTTTTGATACTCAAAAAGGTGGTTTTCATTGTACCATGGTGGTTTCACTAAGGGTTCCTGATAATTTTCATAGGTGGGAATTTTGATGAGATTTTCATTTACCAGTTGCTACATGACTGATTCGATTGGTTTCCCAAGTGGTGTGTATTTTTGCTTTTTTCCTTGTGAGATTTTAAATTGACCTTGTGGTGATTGATTTTGGAGATATTGTGATTACTTTTGGACAATTTTCTAATTTGGGATGATGCTTTGATTTGGAATGATAGGTTGAATTTGAACATTGTTGTGATTTGGAAACATATTGCCTTGATTTAGGTAACTTTGATTTTGCATGGTGTTACCTTGACTTGGATCAATACATGGAGTCGTTAACATATTGTTTAGTTTTTGAACAATATTTTTATGATTCACAAACATATCTATCCCAAAGTTTACCAAGTGTGGATTTGAAATGTTCATGTTTGGTAAACTTTTGCTTGGTATATTCACATTTGGCATGTATGGATTTGATGGGATAATGTTGTTTTGCTGAAGACTCATGCATTGATTATTTGGTTGATAGATTTGTAGGTTTGGACTTTGATTTAAATCTACCATAGGGAAAGGTGTTCCAAAATTTAGATTGGGCATACTCACATTTGTTGTTCCATTGAGGTTTGTAAGAGATAATGAACCCATGTATGGATTGTATAAATGTGAGTTTTGATAATCAATTGGAATTGTAAGGCTTTGATAGTTTGGTTGATTTAGATCACTCATGATCTATGGAGAAAGTTTATATTCCATGTTTTTCTTGTGTTTTGACCTTGTTGACCTCTAAAGGATTTTAGGACTAATGATGAGATGAAGGATGAAAGGGGTGAATGATATGGGTGTTGAAATTTTAGGAACCTTGGAGGAATACTAGACTTTAGGACTTTTGGATTTTTGATTTTTGATTTGATAATGAACTCATAAACTCCAAGAGGTTAGATGTTGTCTTGAAATAAACTTGTCCACAAGATGATAATTTAACTAAGTGTATGAAGAAGGATTCATCTACACACATCTAGTTAAACAAGATGATTTTGATTTGTTTTAAAGGATTTTCCAAAAGTCTAGTATGAATTATTTTTCCAATGGTTCAAAAGTTTTTTGAGATGGATGAAATGATTGGTTGTTTTGATCCTAAATGAGCCTAAGAGATACTTGTTTACAAGACCAAGGTTTTGAAGAACATGCTTTTCCCTAAGAGTACTTCAAACCAAAAGATCAATGTTTTCTCAAAAGACCATAAGAAAAAGGATAAACAAGCACATGTGTGGGGTTCAATTGATTTCATCTTGATTAATGAATTGCTTTTACCACATCCACTCTCTTGATTAGCTTTTCAAATTAAATGTCTAATGTCCCAATTTCTTTTCATCCCACAAAGTCCATTATGTGGAAGTCAAGGAAATCAAGGAAAAAGTTCCCTATTGTTGACTTTAGTAAGCAAATTGAGATATAAATCCAAATGTTTAGAAACCTCTAAGGACAAAATCCCTAGGGAAAGCAATAACATTCAAATTTGTCAAAGGTATTTGCTCCTCTAAAGGGTTTGAAATTTGATGCTCATGTTGAATGTTTGTTTTCCCAATGTTTACGATCAAGAAAAGTGTTTTTTTGATTCCAAGAGCATACACAACCCTATGGATATTTGAGACAATATTTGTTGAATCCCCACTTGGACAAGTCTAGCTACGCCTACTTTCAGGGGATGGTTAACTGCTTGACCACACAGGGTCCCCCTTACAGTGCACTTGCTTCTTGGGTTAGCCAAGCATCAGTACCCATGAATCTCCCATGGAATACTTTCCATCTCTACTAAAAGCTGTGAAAGTGTGGGGTGGCTTTAGAACTATCGTTCTTGCACCAACAAATAGATTAAGGATTTTGGCCTTTCTAAACAAGAGGTTTTAATAGGGGCATTTCGTTCATGGGAAATCATCCATGCGACAAGAGACCATTTCTGCCCTTCTTGTCAGAACAATCCTCGTGATACTTTCCTTTCCTCAAGTACCCACACTTATATACCAGTTGGAAGTCACTTGGCTTTAGCATGTTCCCGGTTGGGTTTTTCCCTTAGGTGATTACTTTTTACCACAAGGAAAGCCCTGTAAGATAAACACAAGTGAGAAAACATATTCGTAGTTTGATCAATCTTTATTGAGAAACAAAGAGAGAACACACACAATATGTCCCACAGTTCACACTCACAAGATTTGTTCAATTTTTAGAATCCAAATTGAAGTGTGAAGATAATCACTTAGACAACTCAATATCACAAAAATTCTTTTGATTCTCAAGATCACCGTGAGGCGTGAGAGAAGCGCATACACTTTTTAGATGATATTACTTTGGGTAAGTAATTACAAAACATAAAAGCACTTGTTCATTTTAAATCCTTCAAAGCAAGAATTTGATTCTTTTTAAAGCACCAAAGGAAGTGTGAGATTTGATTGTTCAATTGTTAACCTTAAACAAAATCTAGTAAGTTTTCCTAGAGTTATTTTTAAACCTTTTGATTGTTCTTTTTAAGCCCAAATGAAAATTATTGAGTCCTAAAACTTGAAGATAACAAAGCCTTAAGAATGGGATTATAATTTCTCCCAAAGTGTTTAAAAACACTTGTTACAATCAAGTGATTATGATTTTTCTTTCATTTTCATGCTCCATGATCCTTTAAAACCTGCAATACAAGCTCCAAATGTTAGATGAAATCAAGAAACAAGAAGATATGAGGGTGAGATAAATGATTAAGCATAAAAACGTAAAATTTAGACCAAGTTTCATTGTGATTTGACATTAGATGAAAATTTGAAACTTTTAACTCTATCAAAATTGATAAAAACCTACACCATTGGATATCTTATGAAATTATACCCCATTTAAAAAAAAAAAGCTTTGAAAAAGACCAAAAAGTGACCAAGATACGACCTTTTTAAGTTTGAGTGCAAAGGCAAGAAATCAAAGGCAACGCCCTTTGAACTCAAGGAAGCGGCACTGTTTGGGTCCAAACAGCGATGTTGGAATAAAAACAATGTTGTTTGAGGATTTGAGTGGCGCTCTGATGAAACTAGCGACACTGTTTAGAAAAATAGAGACCGCAAATGCATTGCAATTGGACCCAGCGACGCTGTTTGACCTAAAAAGACAAAAAACATAAAAAACAATAGAATTTGACCAAAAGAACATGTTAATTTCTCAAGATTTTCCCTCCTACCACAAAAATGTGAAACCCAATCCTAGACCTGCACAAACATAGCAAATAAACACAATGTTAGATCCATATGCAAGTTAGAACTAAGATTCCCCATGCAATTCATTTACAATGCTCAAAATAAGAAATAGATGAAGAACAAACAAAGAAAAGCTATTAAATCCTATTAAAGCATGAAAACTCTCATTCCCATGGGAGAATTGGTGCCATTTTGATGTGGAAAATGGCCCTTTCCCAATCCCTTTGTAATCTTTGTGATGACTTGATGATGATTGAAGCTCCTTGATGAAATTTTGGCATAACCTAGCTAAGATGGATGAAGAATGGATGAATTTAATATGAAGATGATAAATTTTGCTCCAATTATCCTCCTCAAATGAGCATAATGATTTTACATTGATTGTGGCTCCCTCAAAAAAATAGAGGTCTCTATTTATAGATATGAAGGATTGAAGAATGCAAGATATGGAGGATGTGGGACAAAAGATAAGCCAATGATAAAGTGCCACTTGTCATTATACTAGTGGACAAAGGTTGAGTACATTTTGGAGAATGTGCAAAGAGGGTGGAGATTCAAATTCAAAAGATGGCTTGAAGGATGAGGTGAAAGGTGAAGTTAATATCACTTGGCTCAAGAAAAAGACATGTAAGAGACTTTAATGCTTTGTTGGATGGACAAGTAATTTTGGGGGGAGATTTCAAATTTGAGGAATATTCCATCCTTTGATGCCTTTTTGAAAGTAATTGAAGATTTAATAAATCAATTAAAATGATTTTCATGAGCAAGTGGCAAAAGCTAGAGGATTTGATGGATTAAGACTACCATTAATCAGGATTTGATTAATTTAAAAGGAGATTAGCTGATTTGACCATTTTGACTTAGATTTTAGGATTAATTTAAATCAAAATGAGAAGAATATGATTTAGACTTAATTAAATAAAGATTTTGATTTATTTAATTAAAATGAGATGATGTTAGATTAAATCAAATAAAGATTAATTTATTTAATTTAGTGGAATGACTTTAGAGATATAATTAAATAAACTGAATTATTTAATTAAAAGAGGGACCATTAATTAAACAAAGTGATTTATTTAATTAATAGGAGATGATGAATTAATCAGATAAAATTGATTTATTTAATTAAGAGATGAAATGTGATGAATTTAATTAAATAAAGATTATTTAATTAAATGATTAGCAAATGGAGATGATTCAAGATGAACTAGTGTTAGTAAATCAGGATCAGGTGTATAGGTTCAATTGGTACATTTTACATGTCTATAATTTGCTTATAATCCTTCATAGATATGCAAAGATCCTGTGTTGCAAGTTCCTCTGCATTTTTAATCAATTAATTTTCATCCCCTGCATTTCCTCTATTTTTTGTTGGTGAACGGTGGAAGCGTCCTGAAGCTTCCTTTGCAGAGCTTGAATTTCACTTTGAGGTTGGCTCACCTAGTCCCATAAAAACAAAATTTCCTCCTTCTGCTTGCTAATTATCTCCATAGGGCTAGGCTATGTTGAAGGTGGTAAATCTATAGGCAACATCTATTATGAAGTTTTAAGGTCCTCTTCACATAAATTCCCAAAACCAGATGAAACATTTAGTTCTAGAGTGGGGTTATCAAATTCCTATAGCTCCTTTATACCTTGAGTTGCTTGTATATCCATTTTATTTTTATCATCTATATACAATTATTATGGAGGTTCTTTAAATTTTCTTGTAAAAGAGTTTTAGTCTGAGTGGTATTCCTCTCTCCAAATGAAGTAGGGGATTCAATATCATTTGCAACTGCCATTTGTGCTTTCAACCTTTGCTCCTTTTTATTCTGTTTATTTTGTCTTTGTTGTTCCCTACTAATATGATAATTTCCCTTTATAAGGGTAGTAAATGAGACCTCCATATCAAATTCATCTTCTTGCTTTGTTCCCTCATTGTACTAGCTATGGCTATGAGGTTTTGTAGCTTAGAATCAAGTCTTTCCCTCATTCTTCATTTCTTCGGTTATCTTTCATCTAGGATATGGGGAGTCCATACTTCAGGGATTATTTTAGTTCCAATTCTTGTAGTAACATAACTTTCAGTGGTTACATCATCTACTAACACATTCCCTTGAGCTTGTCCTTCTAAGTTAACACATGTTCATTTCTATGACCTTTAAAGGCTTCATTATAATTTAATAGGTTTTCTTGCTTGTTATTCCCAGGGGTTTCTTCTTCTTCTTCTAGTTCATTTTTTGGATCATGATTTCCAAAAGCTTCCTCTTTGTTTGGTATATTTTTAGGCTCATGTTTCCAAAATCTTCCTCTTAATTTGATATGTTTTCAAGCTCATGATTTCCAAAAGCTTCCTCTTCATTTAGTATGGAGTCACTAGAGTGTTTATCTTTTGGGTTTTGAATAAACACATCCAAACTAAAACTAGGCACAACTGATTTAAAACCCTCCATGACTAGTAACTTAATTAACCCATGGTGAGCAAGAGAATTTACACACCCCCTTTTCACCTCTTTACTCATTCATTGCAAAGAGTGAAACAAACATAGTAGGGTATATTGACTAGAGAGTTTTTATGCAAATGAAACAATAATTTGAAATGGTGGGAAAAGACATAAATGTACCTACCTTCACAAGTGATATACTAGATGATGAATTTGGAAACAATGTCCCATGACTTCGATAAGGAAGCTCATTTCGTGCCTTGACCATGAACCATCTCCACAAATTCACCATGTTGCAATAATTGTTTTTGAAGAGGCTTTAAATTTGTGACCTTGCTAGATCCTATAGGGAAGAACATCTCACCACTTTGGGGAAAACCAATGATGTCGACAACCATTTGAACTCTTACATAAAAATAAATTCCTCTCAAAGATACCTAGTTTTTTGTAAAACCCATAACAAATTCAAGTGCAATTTGGTTGTCAAAACCACATAGCTTCCTACAAAACACATGCCATTGAGCTTGATGAAAGATTTTGTAGGCTTCCTTATTAGCTTGCAATCCAATTGTGTTTGAAGGTTCTCACCTAGTATGGGTTCCACCTATTTTGTCACGATAGGAAGTTAATTTGTAGGAAAAATGACAATACTATAAACAAAAAGGGTGATATATTATAGAAATGAGAGGATCATAAATGGTAAAGAAGGGTGACAAAAATGGCGTATATGGAAAGATTTGGTGTATATGGAAGTAATGGATTTTAATGACTGTATGAATAGATATGATAGGTTGTAATTAGATTTATGTAGGATGTAGGAGTAAATTTGATAGGTTTAACAAGTTTTAGTTCTAGATTTAAATGGATATGACAAGTCCTCCCCCTAGCTTAGCCATGAATGTTGTCTTGATGTTTCCATTATGATGAGCTTATATCATTAAAAGTAATTAACATGTTTTAAATGAATAAAATAATATAAAAATGCTACCAAGTACACGAAATATAATCCGACTTGACTGGAGATGATGGAATGATCATTGGACACATGGGAATAATTGATATGGAGTTCTTGTCATAGGTGAAAGATAACCCACGAGGATGACAAGTCAACAGTCGTGAAAGGACACCACAATCATAATAGGGAGTTAGAGATGGATGTAAGCACGTCGTACCCAAAAGAAATTTATGAAGGCACATCATGGAAAGAGGAAATTCTATCATAATATGATAAAGTGTTTTGAAATATCATAAAGGATAATAGCGAGAAGCAAGACACCATCAAATGAAATGATGGTGAAATCGTCTCACATGTGATATTGTTTATAGAGTTGGAAAAGAAGACCATGTGGCTGAAGCAAGAATGAGTGAAAACCAAAGAAAAATTCCACTGTGTCAAGTGTATTGGAGGTTGAAGACGGGAAAAAATATACTAGCACTTGCACCTATTCAAGGGAGACACCAATAGGAAATTAAAGGAAAAGCGTACATTTTTAAAATAGACTATGTAACTGTACCTATTGCAATTCCACTTCCTATGAATGATATCTATTGCCAAATCTTTTTATCATACATTTTTAAAATAGTATGTGTAAATTAGGCATGGATGACTTCAATATTGGAGTCTTCAGCCTTGGTGCCATAAGATTATAGAAATCAATCCATATTCAAATCATAAAAGTGGAAAAAAGAGAGGAGGTTAGGGAATACCATCTAACATCGATGTTGTACCATTTAGAAAAAAAAAATGACTGAGTTTCAATATGAGAATAAATGGTAGACCCATAAACACAAGAACTTACCAATGAGAACTAGGATCCTGGTCTGATTTAAAAATCTGCATTCCAGGTCTTAAACAAAAGAAAATTAAAATCACTACAGAGAATAGACTCTATGTGGTCTTCTTATGTTAATAATTCTATTTCAAACTAGATCATATGTTTAAATTCATAAAAACCTTTAGTAGAATGGAGCATTTTATTTTCATGGGAGCATATGACTGCATAGATCCAAAAAAAATAAATTGAATATAAACCTGACATTCCACTTCCTGTGACTAATATCTATTGCCAATTCTTTTTATCATACATTTTTAAAATAGTATGTGTAAATCAGGCATGGATGACTTCAATATTTGAGTCTTCAGCCTTGGTGTAATAAGAGTATAGAAATCAATCCATATTCAAATCATAAAAGTGATAAAAAAGAGAGGAGGTTAGGGAATACCATTTGACATTGATGTTGTACCATTTAGAAAAAAATGATTGAGTGTCAATATGAAAAAAATGGAAGACCCATAAACACAAGAGCTCCCTAATTTAAAAATATGCATTCTAGGTCTTGAACAAAAGAAAATTAAAAACACTGCAGAGAGTAGATTCTATGTGGTCTATTTATGCTAATAATTCTATTTCAAACTAAATCATATGTTCAAATTCATAAAAACCTTTAGCAGAATGGAGCATTTTATTTTCATTGGAGCATATGATTGAACAAATCCAATAAAAACAATTGAATATAAACCTGACAAGCAGATACTTTTGCAAAAGTTGATAATAACAGTTAATTTGTACAATTGAGAAAATTAGAAATAAATTAACCATTTACAAAGTAATTGGTATAACTTCACCAATTATATTGTCTTATAATGTAGAGACCTACGAGAAAGGAATTGCTTTTTGGTAATGGTATTAGAAGTACAACAAGCCCTAAAAAGGCATTCAATTTTATATAGAGTTGCTTGAAGTCATTTTGACTTCAAACTCCATGATCCATGTTCAAGAAGTAGAAAGTAAGAGAAGAAAAATGACATAGATTATTGGACTATAGAAACAAATTCCGTAACTAAATTTTATACATATTTTATCAAGGAAAACATTTTCTAAAAAATTAGGTTTAGAAATTAGCCTCTGCACAAATATGAGTTGGATACGTTGAGTTCTTTGAAAAGAGTGGCCTGGAGTTTTATGGAAATGAATTAAAGCTAAAAGAATCAAAGTACTTACAGGGTGCTGTCATAATAGTGGTTTACAATTCCTGAGAGGAACGAATTTTAGCTAAAATCACATATTTTTAGAAAATATAATGATTTAAGCCTTAAAAAGTTCCATTTTAAGGATTCCAATTGAAGAGGATTTGATCAAATCACCTTAGATCAAACCCCCTTGGATAGAACCTTGCTAGTTTTAAACCATACCTATAAATGCGTCTCCTTTACACCTATCAAAATGCTGATAAAAAATCACTTTTGATTTAGCTTTTGGGGGATCAAATGAATTCATTTAAAATTTATTTCAAATGATTATGGTATTCCTCAGAACAAGCTATCTAATGAATATAATTTTAATATGTTTTGGTTTTGTTATGTATTTGTTTTCTAAGTTTTATTAAACATAGGTTTTTCATTGAAAATGAATTTCTTTGTTCTTCACATGTGGAAAAATAGAAGATTATTAAAACAAAATTGAAAAATATGAGTGCACTTGAAAGTCCTTGATCCAACAAAAAATAAAATAAAATTTTGACATATACAAAATGTTACGTTATATGGTCGTTATTCTCAATTGTAATTAGTTTGACTTTAAAACTTAATTAAGGAAAAATATTCAATAAAAACAATCTAACCAAGTGGAAGCACTAGATATCGGAGTTACAAATATAAATTTGAAAGAATTAGAATTTTATCCTTCATGGAAAAAAAGTTATGCGTTATACGTTGCACTTTTTAAAAATGTTGTTTTTTGAAAAAAATCAATTTTCATGGGAGATGGAAAAAGAAGTGCAATTTGATTCCAAAAATTTTGAAAAAAATACTTTTAGAATCTACAGAAAAAATTTGATGAGACTCTAGTTTGCACCATCTTCAAATTCCTCACAGTTTAGCCGCTATAGGTGCCCAAATGTGAAGATTTAGTTAAAGATAATAATTTCAGTGTCCAATTTGACCAAAAATTGTAAACCACTATTATGGGATCACCCTACAACGTCCAAGATGCTACTGCTATTATTAGGAAAAGTTGATAGAATATCTTTGTAATGCACTATATTTTTTATGAACTTTTATGAATATTTGAAGTGCTATTTTTTGTATTGATAAAAACAGATTATAATCAATGAGCAACCATTAAAGAGAGGCTGCATAGAGGAGAAAAAATGATCACAATTTGAAATAATTCAAAAGAGGATTTGTGCATAAATTCTTCATTATTGAATTTTGTGTAGAAGTTTTTATGAAGGCTTTGGTGATTCGTAGTGGAACTTGCAACTACAATATCTGATAAAAATCCACTTGCAAATATTATTTTGATGAATGTTCATACCCTCATCCAAAGCTCCAATTCACACACAGGTAGGAAGGACACTTTCAAAGGTTGAGGAGTTGGGCTTTACTTCTACTGGTTGCATTTGCTAAAAAATCTCTAAGGAATTTTAAAGAGAGACAAAACATAGCAAGCCACTAACAATAATTAAACCCCCAAAATACTCTGAACAAATATATCATGATGTAAAGAAGAAGAAAACCACCAACATGCAATTTTTTAGATGGATAATTACTTCAAAATCAAAGAACAATTTTATTTGTTAATTTTTTCGTCTCCTTCCTCTATCTGACTACAAACCTCTTTAGAAGGTCACTGCATCCTGTAAGCTTATTCGATAAACAAGGAGAATTCAATTCAATCTCTATGATAAGTGAAAGAAACACACTTCCAAGGCCAACTTCTCATACCAAACATTACATAAATGCCTCAAATTTGTACATTAATGGGCATCAAGAGCACAAATTCTTGACTTTACAAAAAATTATAGTCAAACGAACGGAAAGAAAATGCAAAAAGGAAAATGAAAAAAAATAGAAGCAACCCAATATAAATGGTCAAAATGAATAGCTTCTACAAACAAATAATTGTTTCACAAGAATAAAATTTCCCAATAGGCTTTGTTTTGATGATAATAATGCAAATGTCAAGATGGTGAAGGGCCAAAGTTAGCGAAAAAACAACATCAAGATCTAGCACAACCCAAAGAGACAAAACTTAGAATAGAAAAACCTGAAGCAACAATTTTCTCAAATTTTAACTGGGGCTAATAATTATGCTACCACTTAGTATAACTGATGAAGTGCTCAGTTCTAAAGAGAACACGATAATAGTGATGCTTGCATAATGGCAGAGTATACTATTCAATTAAAGCTATAAATTGTCTTGTAAGGTGCACCAACTTCTCATACCACACATTAAATAAATGCCTCAAATTTGTACATTAACAGGCATCAAGAGCACAAATTCTTGACTTTACAAAAAAATATAGTCAAATGAATAGAAAGACAATGTGAAAAGGAAAATAAAATAAATAAATAGAAGCAACCCAATATAAATGGTAAAAATGAACAACTTTTGTAAACAAATAATTGTTTCACAACAAGAAAATTTCCCAGCAGGCTTTGTTTTGAGGATAAAAATGCAAATGTTAAGATTGTGAAGGACCAAAGTTAGGGAAAAAACAACATTAAGATCTAGCATAGCCCAAAGAGACAAAAATTAGAATAGATAAACTTGAAGCAACAATTTTCTCAAATTTTAACTGGGGCTAAACATTGTGCTACCACTTAGTATAACTGATGAAGTGCTCAATTCTAAAGAGAACATGATAATAGTGATGCTTGCATAATGGAAGATTATACTGTTCAATTAAAGCTATAAACTATCTTGTAAGGCGCACATCTAGCTAAACCACCAAAAACATCTTAAGTGATGTATATCAAAGATAAAGTAAAAAATAATAAATAATTTAAAACTCACAGCTGCATTTTACAGAGATAGAGAACCAATATCGTTCAAGTGTACAACTTGATCCCAAAAAATGTAATTCCAAAAAGGAAATGAATAACAAAACTAAAACCCACAAGGTAGATGGAGAGATAAAAGCTACCAAGTCAATCCAAAAAATTGCAATTCCAAACAAGAAATAATAAAAGACTAAAAGACGGCTAGAGAAATAGCTTAACACCACTGTCAATGAAGATGCAATGCAAAAGATGAAGGTACCTACAAGAAAGAATACAATTCTACAAAATAGAATAAAGGAAGACTAAAATCAAACTAGTGAAAGTACATAATGCTGATATGTAAATGTAGAGAAGCTTTTGCATGCCCTGCACATGGAAAAACTATTGAAGCAAGGTATGTGTTTAATTTTCATAACAACCATACTACTACTGGTTCCAATAAAAACCAAATTACTATGTCCAAAACAAATATGCACTACAATTCTCTTGAAAATGATTGATTGATATTAACTAAGAAGAAAGGGATACAAGTTTAAATCAAATGGTGTTCAATCTTAAAATTAAGATAGAATGTGAACCCAATTTGGGTATAGAGAAGAATCCAGAGCCCTGGGCCAAAGTTTTGTTGATGACATATTAAGATTTCTGAACAGAACAATTTTGGAATATGTCTTCGATTGAGCCCATGTTAAAAGATGTTTCTCCGTTTGATTTTAAAGTAGTTAGGACCACTTCTAAGAAGACATTTGCAATAGACCTCTTTATTCACTCCTTCCTTATGTTTAGTTCACTCTACACTCTATAGAAAACATGCAATAATTCATAGCTAGTCTTTAAGACATTAATAAAGTTAGCTATGATGCTATCCACCCTTATAACATCTACTCTTACAATAAACTATAAGCATCAATAAGAACATATTATTATATCTTCACACTATTTCAAAATTCATCTTACCTCTTTGATCTCAAGTTTAATTCACTCAAAGCGATCATATTGTAATTTCTACACAATTGGAGAAGCATCAAACACTTAAACACTTAAAACAAAAGAGAAATTGAACTCAAAAAAATCTTTGTACATGTTAAGGCCTTTTGGGGTTTCCAACAACCATATTTCTAGAAAATGTGTGGTAAAAGATTTCTTCCACTACCCATTGTTCATTCAAAGTCAAGTTGCTAGACATTCTAATAAATTTGTATGTTTCCAGATTTAGTTATGCGATAGTTTTTAAAATACACTTCAGAATGAAATTTTTCAGAGATGATAACTTTTGATTTTTCTTCAATCAATTTTCCAAAAATATCTGACTTTAGAACATTGAAAATTGTTGAAATTTCTATCAAATACTTTATTAAAGATTATAATTTTTTATTTTTATTCAATCTATTTTCCACAAATATCAGACTTTTGAACATTCACTCATTAAAGTGAATTAAATTTCCATCAATGTTTTTTTAGATATCATAACCTAATTTTCCTTTAGTCAATTTTCTACAAATATGAGAATTTTGAACTAAATGTAGAGAAGCTTTGATATGCCCTGCACATGGAAAAACTATTGAAGCAAGGTATACGTTTAATTTGCATAACAACCATACTACTACTGGTTCCAATAAAAACCAAATTACTATGTCCAAAACAATTATGTACTACAATTCTCGTGAAAATGATCGATTGATATTAACTAAGAAGAAGGGGATACAAGTTTAAATCAAATGGTGTTCAATCTTAAAATTAAGATAGAATGTGAACCCAATTGGGTATAGAGAAGAATGTAGAGCCCTGGGCCAAAGTTTTGTTTATGACATATTAAGATTGTTGAATAGAACAATTATGGAATGTGTCTTAGATTGAGCCCATGTTAAACAATGCTCCTCCTTTTTATTTTAAAGCAATTAGGACTACTTCTAAGAAGACATTTGCAATAGACCCCTTTATTCACTCCTTCCTTATGTTCAGTTTACTCTACACTCTACAGGCAACATGCAATAATTCACAGCTAGTCTTTAAGACATTAATAAAGTTAGCTGTGATGCTATCCACCCTTATAGCATCTACTCTTACAATAGACCATAAGAATCAATAAGAACATATTAGTAGATCTTCACACTATTTCAGACTTCATCTTACCTCTTTGGTCTCAAGTTTAATTCACTCAAAGCAACCATATTTTAATTTCTACACAATTGGAGAAGCATCAAACACTTAAACACTTAAAACAAAAGAGAAACTAAACTTAGAAAAATATTTGTATATGTTAAGGCCTTCTAGGGTTTCCAACAACCACAGTTCTAGAAAATGTGTGGTAAAATATTTCTTCGACTACCCATCGTTCATTCAAAGTTAGGTTGCTAGAAATTCTAAGCATAAATCCCCGCACACTATAAACCTTGATATATATGCATATGTGAATATACCCAGATGCAAAAAGTTTGTTTACATGTGTGTATGATATATATATATATATATAAATAAATAAAACCAAATACATAATAATCATTTATACCAGAACAGTTAAACTTGAAAAGAATTTACACTCATCTATTGAACAAATGAGATAACCTCAACTGTAATGCCCAATCGCGCAAACCCCAAAGGGATAACTAAAAACTCAAAAATATTTCTTTTTAAAACATAAAGAATGTACACTACATTTTCTAATACATATAACATAGTTAATTATATCAAGTTAAACACCTAAGTCCCTTGGGTACACGAGGTGACATTACACAACCATCCCATAATAAAGTTGATACATGTAATTACCAATTCTACTAACGTAACCCATTCATTCACATATCTTCCTTTTAAACATTCATTAATGATAAACAATGTGGCAAGTATAATCCATATAAAAAACATACATGCATTTACAATAAATTAAACATGGAAATATTATGTACATATTTCCACAGATACAACACAACATTAACAATATATACAATTATAGTACAAGGATAAATTACATAGTGTGAATATACATTACATTAGTCTGCTAGTACATCGTAATGAATACCTATACAAAATTACATCACAGGTCTTCCCAACACACGTGGGAGTAATACATCAGTACATAAAAAACATCTGGAGTACAAGAAAATATTTGGTAACATATGAACTCTAGATCAAACTGCATCTGCAAATTCTGCACTGAATGGTACAGCTGCATCACAGGGGACCCAATGGGGTGTGTAGCACATTCCACCCGACCACCCCCATGCTAGGAGTAAATAAGGAAGGATCCCCGACCAAGAACATCCAAACAGAAAACACAAGACTTAACTCCAAATATGACAAGCAAGAGAACACAAAGGAAACATAACACCAAAAGACCACTTCCAGAGGCTAGCAACCGTAACAACTCAAGGGAATGCTAGAGGAGAGTGTCCTCGCACAGTCCAACATGGGTTATCCTGACTACCTTTCTCTAGGTGCTAACCCCCATCTATGGTTATCCTAAGAACCTCTCTAGGCGCTGGCCCCATAGGGTGACTCGTGCGGAACCGTTAATCTCTCGTGGAGATGAGGCAATGATCTTGCCAACCACGGCCTTCTTAGCCCGCCTTTAGTCTGTGAAAGCCCTAACAGGTGGACGAGGAATCCATAATTATCTTATTAATGTTTTACTACCCACCCCCTAATTAATTAATTAGGTTATTACTTATTACTCTAACTCCAACGTGGGTTATCCTGACAACACCTTTGTGCGCCGACGTCCACGTAGAGCCACTCTGCCTAGAAGCCCAAAACATAACATCAAATTCCAAGGGGTTGTACCAACAATAAAATTGAATCACAAAATGGAAACATCCATGAGGCAAAAATCATCTCACCAATAATCATATGAATAAACACCCATAAAGACGGGTACAACCCAAGTGTAAGCTTAAAATAACAATTATAGTCAAAATAGGAACAAGTATCAAATTAAAAGACCATATAACAAACCACCATTTCCCCATGCCTCTAGAAGTCTTAAACAACAACTTAAGCTCCTATAAAAGGATAAACTAACTTAAGGGTTTACCACATGACCATAACCCAATTAAGCAAAACGACAATTAACTCAATGATAATTCAAGAGTTAAACAATTACACAACTCAAAAGTTTCATTATGAACATGAGTTTTCTATAACGAGCAACAAACACCATTAAAATAAAACATTGCACAATTTCTACCATGCAATAAAAACAACCAATTTACTCAATATGTCAAATTTTGATAAAAAATCATTCAACTTAATGTATTTAAAATGCTTGTTCCCAGTTTAGCCAGTGACATCATAAAACCAAGCATTGTAAATTAGCATCATATGATTTTTCTATAATTTCAACAAGTATATAAATATACATACATATATATCTATATACATGCATATATACATACACATTATTATGCATATATATATATACAATATATTTTATATATATTCACATATTTAAATCTGCATTTTAAATTAATAACATAACCTATATATATACATAATATATATATATATATATAGTATATATATTAAATTAAATATATAAACAAAACGAATTTAAATTAAGAAAATTAAATTTTAAAGTTTATAAAAAAAAAATGTAGTGGGGAGGAGGCTGCAAACCTCCCCATAGGGGAGGTCGCGGCCCCCACCCAGGGTTGCACCCAGCAGCTTGCAGGTTGTTGTGTGCAGCCGTGGGTGGGTTGCATACAACAGCCTCCCACATGGGCCACACAACACAGGTAAGGGGGCGGGGATTTGGTATGGTGTCGTCGTACCTCCCCCAATCCCATTTCAATATTATTTTTAATAATTTTTTTTAAAAAAAATAGAACTTCTACAGCCCCTGTCACATTAAAACTTGATACAATAATTTTTTTTAAAAAAGAACAAGATAGTTATAGCCTAAGTTTATATATATATATGTGTGTGTGTGTGTGTGTGTGTTTCAATAAAAACAACATTCTCTAAGACAAGTCTAATATTTTCACGAATAAAATACAGATCTGGGCATGCATATTTCAACCATAGCATAAATTTATTTTTCTCCAGAAAAGTTGTGATTTCTCCAACCCAAAAAATTTCAACAACAAAATAAATTGGGGAAAAGAAAATAAGAGGGTTTCATTTTCTCTTTTATTTTCAATCAGCAAAATTCAATCAACAAAATTCAAATTCTTTAAAACACATACACCAATACAAACATGGGAAACAAGATTTTTTCATTTTCATACAGAAATAAAAGAAATAACAATAAGAGAGGAACCTAGAGTCCTACGTTTGATGCTGAAGCAACGAGCACGACAAAGAACAAAGAAGCACCCTAATTTTTCCAAAAAACCTTGTTACTTCTCCAGAACCACCAAAAATACCTGTGAAGAAGAATTCTTCTTTTTCCCCCAATAAAATAAAAGAAAACTTCTTTCTTTTTCCAAAAATCCTCAACATGCATTGGTCCTTTTTTTAATCCTTTTTTCTTGATTTTAAAGCTCACATTTATCCCTCTAAAAATTAATTAAAAATTCATTTATTTTAACATTTATCCTCCACATGATAATATCATTTAATTTTATAATTTTAATATTTGAAAAAGATAATCTACAATTCTTAACAACATTATTTATTTAAATTAATTAATTTATCCCTATTAATTAATTAAACAATTTTTAAATTACAACATTTTGAATTACAATATTTTAAATCTAATGGTTAACTTAACCACAATTACCTACAAATAATCATATCAACTAAATATCATTAATTAATCACACATAAAATAAAGATTAATTAAATAACAAACATTCACAAACTAAAATAAATGACCAACACTAACCCATACTAAAACAAAGACGAGGTCAAGACAATGACACCATAAGACTCACAACGGGGTGACGAACTTGGGACGGGGACACTTCCTTATCAACTCCCTTTTCAACATCATACCCATTGGGTTTATGAGACACGCTCAGACCTGTCAAGCAGGTGGAATTAGTGTCCTGTACCTATGTCCTGCATAGAAACAAATGTCAAGTAGCATAAAAGTCTCCAATGCAGACACACCATGAAAGGTAATCGTGGGGTAGTAGGGCACTTGTGAGTGAGTGATGCTACACCGTCCTTTCACCAATACTCACTAGCAAACACATTAGAATCCATAACAACATTGAACCACAACATCACCACATAAATTATTAAATAAAACCATAACATAACCAAATAATATGATCACCATGTAATGTATCATCAAACATCATAAGTAATATCAAGTGCAACAAACCAACTAAACTATGAATCCACACACAACCAATTCAGTGAACTAATCACCATCACAAACCAAGTACAAAACTAACACATAAGAGTGTCTAAGAGTATCAGCAACACAAGGGGTATTACATCCTCCTCCCCTAGAACATGGCTTACTCTTGGAATCCATTAAACAAATATGGGTAAGCCTCTCTAATATAGGATGCATCCTCCCATGTCGCCGAAATCTCATCATTTGGATCCCACTGAACCCGCACTTGTTCAATATCTCTGTGAGACCCCATTTCTATGAGGCATACGTTGCCCCTACCTTGTCAACCCTACTACATTGGAAAGTTAGTGGAGCATACATCACCGTGAGTCCCCATTTCTGTGAGGCATATACTACCCCTACCTTGTCAACCCTACCACATTGGCAAGCTAGTGAGCTCACTAGCTTGCCAATGCGGTAGGGTTGACAAGGTAGGGGCAGTATATGCCTCACAGAAATGGGGACTCATGGTGATATCGTCGTGAGTCCCCATTTCTATGAGGCATACACTGCCCCTACCTTGTCAACCCTACCGCATTGGAAAGCTAGTGGAGCATTGGTAAGCTAGTGACCTCACTAGCTTTCCAATGCGATAGGGTCAACAAGGTAGGGGTAGTGTATGCCTCATAGAAATGGGGTCTCAAGGTGATGTATCATCACCGTGAGTACATCACCATGAGACCCCATTTCTATGAGGCATAAATTTCCCCTACTTGTTGACCCTACTGCATTGGTAAGCTAGTGAGATCACTAGCTTTCCAATGTGTTAGGGTCGACAAGGTAGGGGCAATTTATGCCTCATAGAAATGGGGTCTCATGGTGATGTACTCACGGTCTCATGACTGGCTTTCTAATGTGGTAGGATTGACAAGGTAGGGGCAGCGTATGCCTCATAGAAATGGGGACTCATGGTGATATACATCACTGTGAGTCTCCATTTCTATGAGGCATACGTTGCCCCTACCTTTTCAACCCTATCGCATTGGCAAGCTAGTGAGGTCACTAGCTTGCCAAGATCACTAGCTTGTCAATGCTACCACATTTTGCATACATTTATACAAAAATATTATTGTCAAACAATTCAAATGCCTTGTCCATGCTTCCATTTTTTAGCCATGATTGCAAGATAGGCTGCACCTTTCCCCATGTTTCTAACTTAGCCCTGAATAAAGAGTCTTGAAATAGTGGAGAGAAGGGTTAGAATCCCTTGTAGGTAGACTAATCAAGGAAACATTTAAAATATATCATAGCATAAGTGTTGAGGTAAATTTAGAAATAGAGATGAAAACCAAAATAGATTCAAAGATCTATCAATGTGGGAGGAGTATATTCTAATTTTTTAGAGACATGTATGGAAAATTTGGTAGCATAGACAAGACAATCAACTGCTTGGTATAACTATTTGACAAAATACCTCAATGAGATATGTCCTCACAGACTATAATGATTGCAAGATATGGAAAAAATAGATTTATTGAAAAGGCTTTAGAAAATTTCAAGCATATGCAAATTGTAGTTGTAAAACCAAATTCAACTACATTTTCCAACATCCCCCATGCCTATACCAAAATGAAAGCTTTAGAGAGTGGTATGCACATCCATAGTAAAGGATTGAGAAATGATGTATTATTTTACTTCCTTATAACTTATGTCATATATATGTGTATACAAAATGTGGAAGCATACACAAGGTAAGTCAATTGTTTAACTAAATGCCTCAAAGAGATGTGGTTTAAAAATGTAATTGGAAAGTGTAAAGAATTGTGTAATTTAAAATGTGCATTGAAAAGCTAAGGTTATAATGACAAACAAACAATGATCAACATGGAATATGCAAAATTAAAAAAATGAAAGCAAGCCATAATAGAATGAAAGAAAATGTGTAAAGACTTCACATACCTAAAAAACATAGTTTCAAATGGAGGAGTTCTACCCAATTATGTATCCTTTGCTTCTTCTTTCTTCAAACTCCTCAAAAATTTGACTTTTTCAAAAGATTGTTCCCCTCCAAACTTCAATTGTATAGTACTCTTGAATGTAATTCAGACTTGAATTGATATTATATGCCTTTCAATGTGAAAACTATGCTATTTTATGCAAAGGTGGTGGAAAGATGATGAAAAAGGTGGTGGATTGTGAAAAACATTCATGCTCACTTCACAAAATCATCAAAAATATAGATTTTTTGTCAGAGCATGCGTAGAACCAGGAGAATATGCAGAATGTGGGCCTTGGGATCACATATATATTGATTTTTTTACCATTTTTAGAGCAAGACAAAATGCGCTCGCATTATAATGTGAGTGTGTTATGTCTTGCTAAAAGAACGACCATATCTCTACTACTTCAAAATGTGCTTGTGTTATGAGAAAGTTGATTTTTTATAGGTTTCTTTTCTCTCTCTTTCTCTCTACCC
>VDFB02191693.1:0-12155 GCA_007258455.2 Sequoia sempervirens
GAAGAATAATGGGAATGCACATCCATTTAAGCACATTGTTTAGAGCTCACTGCTCAAATACAAGAGGGATCATTTCCCAAAGGAGACACACTATCTTATAGAAATTCAGACTAGATTGGTAGGGTATGAAATGAGAAAATAGCTTCTACAAAATCTTGATTACAATTCTAGTTAAGCACAGAAACACTCCTTCACACTTCGCTCAAACTTCTTCACACTCTGCTCTGCAATTGAATGATTAGATCACTATTCACACATTTGCTCTTCCTTTCCTCTCACAAAATCTTATGCACATTTCAATTTTCTCAAACAATCACTCTTATATATCCACAACATGGATTTGCATCAACAACTTTGTCGGCCAAAATAGAATATGAAATATAAAACATATACACAATGTCAGCCCAAAATCACAAGTAAAATCTCAATGCGAATCAAACACCGTCAACCAATATTATATTTTTTGGAAAGAGAAACTACAAATATACTTTGGTGTTGTCATTGATGGAAACCCTAGTAGGTGATTGATCTGCATGTCATCATTTACTTCCACTGGCAGAAAAAATGAGGATAGTCAAGAAGAACAAAGCATCTGACAATTTTGTGTTCTTCAATTCTCATGCATATTTTTTGTTGTTAGTTTGAGTTGTGGATCTTATGGGAGGTTAATAAATTTATTTCTTATGTTTTTCAAAATTCTTAGTGCCTCGTATCAAGTTGTATGCAAGTTTGGAGGTTTGGTTGAACATCTTTCTATTCATCAGTATTTTGTGGCCGACTTGAATGATTTTAAGTGTCATGGATATTTGAGGAGTGTCTACTCAAATGTTTTTGTGTTTGATCATCTTGATTTGGGTCTGAGCTAAGTTAAGATTGACCATTGTGCATTCACATTAAATATTATTCATGATTTGAGATGATAGTTGTAAATATTATTAAGTTTTATTAAAGCCAATAGGTTGCGATTAAATTCTTAGTCGCAGATATATATAAATGTTCAATTATATCATTTTGTGTATGTAGAAGGTGTGTTGATGCGTGTTGCAAATAACAGAAGGGTGATTGAGTGATTTATTCACAATTTCATTTTTGCATTAAATATTTTGTGGTGTGAGTTAGAGCAGAGTAGAGCAGAAGTGTAGAATCAGTCCAAAGGATAGAAAATTGACTACTAAGCCTAACCAGAACTATATTCAAGAATTTTTAGATGTTATTCTCTTAGTTCATTCTCTTGGATCTAATTCAAATATTTTTAAGGTAGTTTTCCTTTCTATTTTGAGCAGTGAGCCTGAATGCAAGTATGTTCTCTTATTGTAAACTTCTTTTTGAGTATACTCAAATCATATTGTGGATTGGCCATCCACCATGGTTTTTCCCCTAATAGGGTTTCCACGTAAAAAAATCCTTGTGTTATGGTGTTGTGATTGTTTGCTTTCTGTTTCTGCATATTTCATTTGGTTGAATGTTTTAAGTGGATTAAATATCAGAATAATAAAGTTATTTTTTGCAGAACAATGATTCACCCCCCTCTCAGTGTTCCTTGTTTCCAACAATTGGTATCAAATCTAGTTCCTCAAAATAAATATAATAGCTTGGGAAGATCTTGGAAAATGCTTTCAATCAATACAAGTAGTCTTCAAGAACAAATTTTGGTAGCCCTGGGTTATCTTGACCAGTCAAAATCTGAGAACCGAGAACTACGGGAAAATATTGAGAATGCAAAGAAATTCATTTAGTCATTGAAAAACAAAATCAATGAATCAAGGGAGAAAAGAAAGGAATTGTGTGATCAGCTTAAGTAGAAGAATAAAAGCATGGAAGATGAGTAACTGAGTCATGCCTTGAAGAAGAAAATAGAAGAGTGTGAAATTTTTTCCAAAGAAAATGTTGCCCTGAAGCGTGAGATGGAATCCATCATGATACAAATGACCAAGGAAATTGAAGATAGAAAGAAAAATGAAGAAAAGCTTGCTCAATCCTTGAAAGAAAAATTTGAACAATGCAGCTGACTAGACAATGAATTGGAACAATCTAAAAACAATGAGGAAATGCTTGAAAAATAGCTTGATGATCTCATAAATGAACTTACTGTTGCGAATGAGTACAAGGAGAAATTCAAAGCAACCTCAACCAAGCTTGATGAAATGATTAAAGGTCATAGGGCTGATGGTGACAAGCAAGGTCTTGGGTATGAAGAAGGAGAAAGTTCTAGATCTAGATAGAGGAATTCGAGGAAAGGGAGATTCAAGCAAGGAAATCATATGAGTGGAGCTAGAAGGAATCTAGTAAGACAACCAAATGCTCAAAGATTAAATGGTTACTGTTTTGCTTGCAATAAATTTGGTCATATGGCTTCTCAATGTAGAAGCAGGATGAATCCAAGAGGACCATCATTCTCAAGTCAGTGCTTTAATTGTAATAAGTTTGGTCATAAGTCAAGTGAATGTAGAATTGTGATGAACAACTTTCATAGAGATATTAGATGCTATGCATGCAATAGATTTGGGCATATTGCTAACTAATGCAAATCAAGGAAAAATTAGTGGAATAGTAGGTCTGGATAGAGATATTTTGAGTGTTCCAACTACAACAAATTTGGCCAGACTAATAGATTTTGTTGGAGCAAAAGAGGTCCAGTAAAACAAAACATGCAATAGGATGTTAAGGGAAAAGGAAAAGTCACTACAGATGTAATCAAGAGGAAAATTTAGAAGAAATGGATGAAGAAGGATCCCTCTGTTAAAGGAAATGTGCTTGCACCAGAATCTGCTTCTAGCAATTCCTCTGGGAATTAGTTTTAGGCCTTTGGCCTAGGGGAAGTTGTCAAGAAAATATCTTAACCCCCTATCGGTAACTGGCACCGGAATGTGGATAAGTCCAGTGAGTGCATAGATTTCTTTCAAATGTTTTTCAACTAATTGGAGATAGTATCATACTGCAATGGAGATCTGCAAGAGAATTATTTGTCTTAGTGCATGGAAATAAGGTAACCGAATGTATTAGGGTAAAAGCATTTATTGTGACAAAAAGGGTTAGTTTTGTGAATAATAAAAGGTTATTTTTATCCTTCATTTATCACTTTGCATTTTGGAGAAAAGAAGTTTGGAGAGCCCTAGAGTGAACTTTGTTGAATTGAGGTGAGATTCAAGTGTGAAGAAGTTTCAGCGATCAAAACTCTGATCTGACGAAAAGGTATTTATCGAAAAACTAGTGAATTTGTGAATTTGTAAAAATGGCCACTCCATTGGTAGTTGAGGTTAAGGATAGACCTTGTCCAAAGTTCAAGTGGAATCCTTATAAGTCTGTTGAGACTGAGTCCCTAGGTGTGTTTTTGTTTGTACCATATGAAGTCTTGCACACTGAAGAAATTAGTGCTTATATACATGCCAATATTGAAGAGTTAGGAAGCTCTCAAATGTTGAATTTTTATTCCAACCACATAATTGGAGAAGATTTCACTATTAAGCCAGAATAAAAGACCCTAGAAGTGAAGAAGTTTACACAATTTGTGAAATTTCCCATATTTGAGGAAAGTGAATGGGTGTGATATACTTTGAGCAGAGTTCATGCCAAGTTCATGTGGTTGAATATACCTTTCAAGATTACGAAAGAGGCTATATGTGCAGTCACAAGTTTAAATTCCTTCGGTGGTCTACCAATCTTGAAATCTATAAAGAATCAGATGGTTACTGATGCAACAGGTGCACAATGGGATAGAAGGGAAATGATAATCAAAGATATTGCTGAAGTGGATGTGAAATTTGCATCGATGGTTATTGGGTATAAGATCTACCACTCCAGCTGGGATAACTTAGTATCTGGTACAACCATTTATGTAGCCTATTCGATGGTAAAAGAAAATGTTGATTATGACTTGTGTGAGCTGCTAAGAAGTCAGCTGATGGAGAATCTGGGTAAGATTAAGAAGGAAAAAAGGAACTATTTTAAGTATGGTAATTTGTTGTTGTGTTTGTTCTTTTACTTCATGAGTGACGTTCTGGGTATTGGGAAAGTTCATTGGAAAAGTAATCAAAATGTAGCTATGCAAATAAGAGATATATTGTTTGGAAGAGGTGATCGTCAGACCTGAAATACTACCCTCTAGGGGTACTTCAAAAAAATTTAGAATATGATGCATGCCAAAGAAAAAATTCCTACCTCAATTGTAGAGAAGTACAAAGATACAATTTGTTTCATGGTAGATATTCATCAATTTCATATGGGAGCTGCTGACCCCAGGACAATATGGATTATGCCTATAGGATATGAAGTAGAGGAGAACATCTTGAAAGTGTATGTGAAACATTTTTTGAGCATGCCTCTGGATCCGATAGAAGAAAGGTTTGGATCTTATGCAAAAAAATAGGATGCAATTCCATGATCAATTACATAAGCCAAAGATAGTTAGAAGAGTAAGGAAAGAAGTAGAAGCGTTTGTAGAAAACGTGGGCATACCTGTAGAAAAATTGAAAGAAGCCAAAAGAAAGAGAGATGAAGTTGAAGCAGGAAAAGAGTCAGCAAGAACCAAATCTTCTAGTCTAGCAAGATCCTCTGCCCATACTAGATCAACAAGGAGTTCTACATCTGCTTCTGCAACCAAGCCATTTCCTCTACAAACCCAAGACAAGGGCTCTGGTAAAAGGAAGAAGAACAAGAGCTCAAGAACTTATCAAGCCATCTCAGAAAGTGAGGATACTGAGTCAGACGAAGTTGTGAAAGAAATGAAGAGGAAATATTCCAGTGAGGAAGAAAAGACAAAGAAGAAGGAAAAAACTGACATATCAGCTATGATAGTTGAAGAAGTTGAGAATGTTGTTGTCAAGGATGGAAATCTCAAGCCCCTCTACAAATGGTATGAAATTTTTGATGAATCAGGTCAAAGAATTCTTAAAGAGGGTACAATAAAACATCTGAATATTTTCAACAAAGTTCTTATCAAAATTATGTCTGGTTTACCTAAGAGTTTGTATGATGTTTTGGAGGCGAGAAGAGTAAATGCTAGAACAAAAGAAGAGAATATGAGAAAAAGAATTCTTGCAGACTTGTGTCTGGAAATGTCTATTAAGGAGTTGAATTCACTCCTAGACAAATCTGAGAGGGAATTAAGAAGAAAAATAAGGGTAAACAAACTTATGATCAGTGAAACTGGTATTGTTGCTGATGAAACCAAGAAAATCATAGAAGTATTTATGTCATGAAACAGGATTAATGTTGAAGAAGTGAATGTTGAAGATGTTGTATTTGATCCAGTAAATGAGGAGGTGAATGTGGATACTGAGGATAATCATATTCCTCCTGATGTGGATAACATAGAAGCACCTATGGAAACTGAAGTTCCTAAGGTTGTCTTAGCTGAAGAAAAGGAGACACCAAATGAAGAAGTTGAAGCTCCTAAATTCAATCAAGAAATAGTTACTGTGGAACTAAAGGTTGAAGAAGAAGAAAAGGTTCGAGTTAAGGAGATCCCAGTGGATGTAAGAGACACTACCAAGGTAGTAAAGGAATCTCTAGTGGATCAACAAGAAGAATTTGATCCCGAATTGGTTGAAGGCCCAATCAATCTATCCACTTTTTCCCCAATTTAGATAATGAAGGTTGCATCAATTGCTCAAGCTAAAGCCAATGAGAAGATTTTGAAGTCTCACATGGAGGACAATGAATTATTAAGTCTTGCATCAGGAGTTCTGGAGAAAATTATGCCAACTCATGTTAAGGATCCATCTAGTTCCTCTTCTGGTGAATTGAAGAAGCTCATAAATTTTGTATGTACTCATTTCAAGTCTCTTGAAAAATCAGCCATGGTTAAAGTACAGAAGGAGTTTGATGGAAAAATATTTAGTTGGTTAAAAGAAGTGATTGCTAAGGATAAAACTCTGTTAGCCACCTATATGAAGAATATTCAATAATCTATATCTAAAGGTGGAAAGGCCTATAAGTCATGTTTTATTTTTTCCAAATTCACTGAAGACAATGAGAAGAAGGTGAAGGATCTTGAAAAAAAATTGGCTACCATTTATGATGCTTTTGATCCACTAGCTAGGAATGTTGGTGAGCAAGAAGGTCAAGTAATATCTCTACTTGAAAAAATAAGGAGTTTGAAGAATGAAAATGATAGGATTGTAGGAAGAGAATGTGAACTCATAGGACTAATTGGTCCAAAGATTGAAATAATGGTGAATGCTTTAAAGGAATCCAAAGATGTTATAGCAGTTAGTGACCCAATGAATCTTGAGACTATAGAAACTCAATCTTATTTAGTCTGTGGTCACATAAAAATTCTAGAGAGTTTCAAAAGGGTTTGGGACACAAATTTGAGCATGTTGAAGAGAGATTTTGCATATATTTTTAAATTTGTGTAAGTTACCAGATCATGCCTATACAATTTGAAATTTTGTTATCTTTTTGGTTCCCAAATTTTTCCATTGATGCCAAAGGGGGAGAGTTGTATAGTGAAAAATGTATATTCATCTTAGGGGGAGTTGCATTTCTAAGCTAAGATTGAAGATTCTTTTTGAAATTTTGAAGTGGAAGTGTAATTCATGTTGGTACTGATTCAACACTTAGTCATTTTTCACTAAGTATTGCCATCAATGCTAAAGGGGGAGATTGTTGGAAAGATACACTAAAAATATACTTTGGTGTTGTCATTGATGGCAACCCTAGTCAGTGATTGATCCACACATCATCATTTACTTCCACTAGAAAATAGATTGAGGATAGTCAGAAAGAATAGAGGATCCAACGGTTTTGTGTTCTTCAATTCTCATGCAGATTTTTTGTTGACAGTTTGAGTTGTGGATCTTATGGGAGGTTAATCAATGTATTTCATGTGTTTTCCAAAATTCTCAGTGCCTTGTATCAAGTTGTATGTAAGTTATGAGGTTTAGTTGAATATCTTTTTGTTCATCAGTATTTTGTGGCCAACCTAGATGATTTTAAGTGTACAGGATATTTGAGGAGTGTCTACTCAAATGTTTTTGTGTTTGATCATCTTGATTTGGGTCTGAGCTAAGTTAAGACTGACCATTGTGGGTGTGCATTAAATATTATTCATGATTTGAGCTGACAGTTGTAAATATTATTAAGTTTTATTAAAGCTGACATGTTGTGATCAAATTCTTAGTCGCGGATATATATAAATGTTCAATTATATCATTTTTTGTATGTAGAAGGTGTGTCGATGCATGTTGTGAATATCAGAAGGGTGATTGAGCAATTTATGCATAATTTCACTTGTGCATTAAATATTTTATGGTGTGAGTTAGAGCAGAGTAGAGCAAAAGTGAAAAACCAGTCAGAAGGATAGAAGATTGACTACTGAGCCTAACCAGAACTATAATCAAGCATTGTAGATGTTATTCTATTAGTTCATTCTGAAGGATTGAATACAAATCTTTGTAAGGTAGTGCACCTTTCTATTTTGAGCAGTGAGCTCTAGGTAGTGAGCGTGAATGCAAGTGCATTCTCTATTGTAAACTTCTTTTTGAGTATACTCAGATCATATTGTGGATTGGCCATCCACTGTGGTTTTTCCCCTAACAGGGATTCCACATAAAAAAATCCTTATGTTATGGTGTTGTGGGTTTTTGCTTTCTCTTTCTGTATATTTCATTTGGTTGAATGTTTTAAGTGGGTTAAAGATTAGAATAATAAAGTTAATTTTTGCAGAACACTAATTCACCCCCCGTCTCAGTGTTGCTTGTTTCCAACAATATTGTGGCCCAAAACAACATCCTCGAATGTGCCAAACATTCAAATTTTAATCTCAAAGGATCCACAACATGTTACAACCACCATGTTGGCCAAGAACATAAAAACGTAAACACACAAGAGAAAAATCACTGACCACAAACACATCGATCAATGCGGATGTACAAAAAAGATAGAGCATGATCTAGAAACATCCACAACCACCATAAAACACTAGAGAATCATCCACAACAACTGAACTAACTAAAATAACTTGATCTTCATTCAGGAACACAACTTGAAGTAGCAGAAAAACTATCAAAATACAAATCTTCATAACCTACCCAAAACTTCATGAGGACCTCTAAAACTTTCAGTGGATAAACTAGATACACTTAGCAAGAAACCCTTTAGTCCACAAAAATTGATCATCAACATACTAGTCACATTGATATAACAATCTTCACTTCTCCACTGACAAACTATAGCACTTATTATAATTTTCTCAATATCCTCGACATATACAACCTTCAATACATCAATGCTAATAGTGTTGACATCAATGACAACCACATATCATTAACACAACCACAACATTCAACACACCTAGTGAATATTAGACTTCACTAGACCTTGTGTTGCCTTCGGTTTGTGTTTCACTTAGAAAATATCAAACTTTTCTATGGTGTGAGTCATGAACATCTTAAAATGGATGCTAAGCATAACACAACTTGCTTGACAGTAGAGCTATGTGTTTCATGAGTGTCTAGCATAACACAACTTTCTATCCTTGTGGAACCCATCATATTGCATGGAAATCTATCATAATGCAACTTGATAGCTAGTAGATCCATGTGGATCATAAGTTATGTGGCATAACACAAATCACTAGTCCTTACACCTAACCCACCTTAGAAAACCAAGTTTGGAGGCTTAATTCCACCTAAGCCCATTGCTTGCATCCCACTTGGTGCCTGTTTTGAGTGTTAGTGGAGGCATTTCTGTCGGGGGCACCCACGTGGCGTGCAAACATCTACATGACATGGTTACATCCCTGGTAGATTCCTGTGGTTGAACCTATAGAGGTGTTACACTTCTTAGTGGAGGTGAAGTTGTAATGCCCCCTTCGGCCAACCGACCCAAATATGGTCGTTTTCTTCCACTCTTTCTTCAAATTCATCCCTTCAACATTCAATCCAACTCTTCACCACTTCAGGCTTCCATTCTTGCACTCTCACATTCACTTTCAAGCTCACTTTTACTCACTCCAAGCATTCAAGCATTCCATTGCAGCTAAAGTCACACTCAATCACTTCAGTAAGCAAGTTTAGGACCACACCATTGTAACAAAGGCTCGAGTACTCTCATTTTCTCCCCCAAGCATCCTTGAGTGCTCTTGGTGGAGGTGGTAAGCTTCTCTCTCCTCTCCTCTATCACTTGGTTGAGTAGCATAACACTATTTTGTAGTGATTCTTTTCTCTTTACTATATTATTTCTTTTATCTCATTTCCTTGGCTATCCATGGAGGTGGAAACACCTAAACGGGGGTCTGACTAAGGCAAGCCCCTATACAACCACCCAATATTTTCCCTTTCTTGTTGTGTGTAGGAGTACATTATCTTCAAGGGATTAGCTGGCGAATGAATTCCTTGGTGAGATTCTCCTTATTCTCTTCACTCATGCATATTTGCTTTATAATATTAGAGAGTACTTTATTTATTTAATCATGTCATTCTAGCCCTTTAGTTAGTCTGGTAGGCCATGAGATTTTTTTCGTAGTTTGACCTCATCTCCACTATTGTTTGGCCGTACAGATGATAATGCACTTTTGAGATGCCAGTGCACCACGCTAACATCCAGAGACTGCACTTTTGTCCTCGGACAGAGAGCTTTCTGAGACGTAGTGTTAGACCTATAAATTGGTTCACCTAGCCTCTCCCTGTGTTTCGAGTCTACATAGTAACTAAGTGGCCTCATGGTCCTCGTTACTTTCACGTCACATTCCCTCATATTACACTTAGCTGAGGTAAGTTAGGGCAGCCTCTCTCATCTTGACCCTCTGTGACCTGGGGTCTTGCATGCAGTGGTCCCCCTCTCTTACAATTACTAACCTTGAGTTTTGTGTGTATATTTTGTGTGTTTTCTTTGTGTTTGCATTGTGTTTACATCATTTTTTTGTTCATTTTTTTCCATCTATATGTTATGTTATTTTATTGACATGTATGTTTGTGTATGTTGTCTTGCTTCATTGCATACATGTGTGTATTCCTTTATGTTTATGTTTTCTTGCTAGGGATCTTGGATCTTGGGGGCTTGTGCACTCCCCCTTGATCCTTTATCATCCTATCTCTTCAAAATTTTGATAATTATACCTCTCTTGACATGGATTTTCTACTTTATTGCGAGTTTGAGTGTAAGTTTATACTCTCACTAAAGTGGGGGCTAAATGTAGCATAAAAAATTGTCACCCTTGACCATTTCACTATGTTTTTCTCCACCTTAATTTATTGAGCCTAATTGACCCCCTAATTTCCTAAATTATGCATTTTGAGACCTATTCTTACCATTTTTGATAAATTGCAAGAGTAAAACAAATGTGTTTATTTAATGTTTTACCCCCAACACTTAAATCCCTGAAAACCAGTGCTAGGATTGGGATTTCCTTGGGCAGATCTATCCCCTATTTTACTGGGCTCAAAATTTGAATATGTCAGTTTGATATTTTAACATTTGAAATTTTGGTTTCTAATTTTAGCTATCAAGGTATAATTTTCAATAAATTAGCATAATTGGATATAAATACCTTGTTATTGCATCTTTTCAAATCTATCCAACATCATCTAGTGTTAACAAGAAAGAGGTGAACATCAAGAGCACTATCAAGCAATTCAAGAGCAACATTTCAGTGATTAATTGTAGCAATTCAAGATCCAAGCATCATGTCAAATCTTATGTGAGTTTTATGTATGTTCATGTTATCATTGTTTGTGAAGGCTAACCCTTGCTGTACCTCCAAGAAATTCAAGCATTCAAGGAAGCAATATCCAGGACTTTGAGATGATGTGCATGACTTCGGTCCTTAAAGGAAGACACTGAAGGGTGGTGAATTGCAACACTTTATGGATTCATAATTCCTTCCTATCATTTATCATTTTATCATTGACATTACCATTGTGGAAGTTGAAACTCTAATCAAAGGAAAAATCAGATTTGTTAGATTGTTAGATCAATAACACTAAATCCATTGAAATAACGAAGTACAAAGGAAAAGTGATGAAAACAAATAGGAACGATATTACCAAGAATCTCCATCTTCCATGCTTCACCTTCATTACACCTCCTAGCTTGTAGTAAATGAAGATGCCCTCAGATTTCCATGAGCAACTATGACGAGTGACAAGACCAAAGCAAGTTTTGAAGGATTTACTTGAAATCTAAATGTCTATGTCTAAAAGCCAATGTTTATGCCTATGCTTAAAACAAATGCCAATATTGAAATACTACAATTGCCTATGACGATAAATGTGAAACTAAGTAAATGCCTATAGTAATTATGCAAAAATGTCAAAATGAGCCTAGTCACTGATAAATGAGAAGAAGATGGCATTTTATAGAAAAGGCCATTTCGAATGGACGGACGAGATAAATTGATGAAATGAACGATCCAGATTAAACTTAAGAATCCCTAATTAGTGTTAGGGAAAAATCCTTAATCGAACGGTCAAAATAAAATTGGATCGACGGTGGAGAATAAATGAGACAAATTAATTAGATAATGAAGATTTTTGAAAAATCAATAAGATAAGATTGCCTGATTTGCCAGATTCGAAAAATCAAAGAGATAAGATTTGGACTGAGGATAAGATTTGGAAAATCAAGAATCTGCCCGATTGCTTGATTTTTGGAAGATTAATTACTAATTCAAATTAAAATAATTCAAATTATGGATTTTATGAGAGAATAAATAATCTTTTTTCAGATTATTTATCAAAAAGGATTGACAGTTAAGATTGACATGACATTTTAAATAATTTAATTTATCTAAAATGAAAGAATATTAATTGGCAATTAAATAATTAAAATTTAATTATTTAATTTAGCAGATAAGACAATTAATTAAATAAATTAATCAATTTATTTTAATTAAGACAATTAGTGACATATTAAATAAATAAATGTAATTCATTTTATTTAATAATCGAGGAAAATTAATGAATAAGAATTAAATAAATTAAGAAATTTATTTAATTAGGGGAAGACTTAGACAATTAATGGCGTATTTAATAAATAAATAAAATTTATTTATTTAATAATCATGAAGAATAAAAGGACATGAATTAATTAAATAATTATGAATTATTTAATCAATAGTCGAATGTGGACCAGGGACATAATTAAATGTCATAATTATGCTAGGACGAAAGTGGTAAAAATGAAGCTTGCAGGCCTAGGTCATTTTTAGGTGT
>VDFB02191694.1:0-15151 GCA_007258455.2 Sequoia sempervirens
CAAATCTCCTAAAAATCAACGAAAATTAACTCAAGAAAAAAACAAAACCTCCTAAAATAACACTAAATTGTTATTTTATTTTTAAACTCAACCCCATAAACTCAAATAGCCCGTGAATATAATAAGACAAGGGATTAAAAAACAAATTCCAAATGTTTTATTAAGGGGTTGTTTAATGTTTTGTTTTTAAATGGGGAAGTTATTGTTTTATATAAACAGGTTAGTGTTTTTTTGTAAGGCTTATAATTATAAAAGCCAAAGGAGGGGGGTTAAATTGTTATTTTATTTATTATGGTGGTTTTTAACCCCATATGCAAAATTTATGTATAAAAGGAGGTGATGTGATAGGGCCTTTATGCATTTTTGTGGAGAAATAATTTGGATGTGTTTTTTGAGAGAAAATTTTATACTCTTTTGAGGAATTTTTGGGAGAGAAATTACAAGGTGTTGTTACACCAAAAATTGTAAAATTGCAAAGAGAGATTGTGAGTGATTAAAGCTTGGATATTGTAAGAAGGCTATTGAAGCTTGGCGATATCAATAAAGCGGTCCAACGTTGAGAAGCGGACCCGGAGACGTAGCTCAAATTGAGCGAACTCCGTTATCAAGTTGTTTGTGTCTCTCTTCTATCTCTTTCTTGTTCTCTCATTTATTTCGGTATTATGGTCTCTCATGAATGTTATTACAAATAATTGATTTAAAGTGTTTGAAAGGATTACCCAGTTTCATAATTTCAACGGTTAAGATACATAATCATGCATTACTGTTGGATCGGGAATTAAATCTGTAATTGGATTAAGTTTTGGAAAACTTTAACATCCTAGTTTACAGATCAAGTTGGTATCAGAGCAGTTTAACAGGAAAATTGCAAGTGGTGAATGTTAACTAGGTTGAAATTGAAGCAAGGAGAAGGTGCACTTATACAGTTCAACCCAGAGATTGGAAAACGAAGGACTTTTCCATGATCAGAGATGGCAGGTGAACAAAGTTCTATAGAGCTTGATGAGAAAGCTTTTCTTGAAATGAAAGCTATGGTGGAAGTTCTTTTCCAAGAGAGGCAAGAACGAGAAGAGAAAGGAAGACAAGAACAGAAAGGAGGAAAATGAAACTACTTCAAAAGAAGACAAAGGTAAAGGAGTAGGAGGTGGTGGTGACCCTCCTAAACCTCCATCCCCATCCTCTTCATCTTCTTCATCGTCTTCTTCTTCTTTGTCTAACTCTTCTAAAAAGAAACATGTTGTGCAAACACCTTTGTTAAAACTGGATGTTAAATTTGAGTTGCCTATGTATAATGGTGAATTGGATGCAGAGAAATTGGATAACTGGCTTAAGCAGATCGAAGTGTATTGCAGGGTTCAACAGATCTTGGATGATTCTTCCAAAATCCAGCTAGCTACTCTTAGAATGGGAGGCACTGCATTGGTTTCGTGGGAGAGTAAGATTCAAGATGATCTTGCTACACACGGTAAAATCATTTCATCTTGGTATGAGTTTACTTCTACTTTAAAGAAACAATTTTATCCTTTGGGTTATATGCAACACGCTGTTATGGATTGGCAAAATCTGAGACAGAGTAAAGAACAAACAGTGCAAGAGTATACACAGGTGTTTAGGAAGAAAGCACTCACTCTTGGAATTCCTCTTTATACACAAGAAACTTTATTAAAGTATATAGGTGGTTTGCATTCACATTTGAAACATACAATCTTGATGTTTAATCCATCTAACTTTGATGAAGTGTGTGTACAAGCAACCCATATTGAAGCAGGTGGAAGGAACATAAGTTTCAGTTCAAAGAAGGAATTTGTTCCTCCAACTGAAGGCAATAAAAAGGGAAAGGAGAAGAAAGTAGCCACCGTGAAGAAAGAAGAAGGTGAAAAGCCTACTTGTTCACATTGTCAAAAGAATGGGCACACAGATGCGAAGTGTTGGCAATTGCATCCAAAATTGAAGCCAAAGTGGTTTAAGGATCGTAAAGGAAAGCAAAAGGCCACAACTATCATTCAGGATCTTGGATCGGATTCTGATGATGAAACAAAGATAACAGTTGTTGGTTTGAAAGGTAAAGCTTTTGTTGGTAATGATTCTGCCACTGATGTTTCATGTACTTCTACTTCTAAGAGTCATGTTGTTCCTAAAGATAACAAAAGATGTGAATTGTTGCATATAAGGGTGATTTCTAAGAACACTAAGATTGATACACTGATAGATAGTGGGTCCCAAGCTAATTTAATTTCAGAAGAAGTTGTTAAACAGTTGGGATTGGAAACAAAGCCACATAAGAAACCTTATCCATTAGGTTGGGTGTGCAATGATAACAGATTGCAAGTAACAAGGCAATGCAATTTGAGATTTGCAATAACATCTAAGTTTATAGATGAGGTTGAATTTGATTTGTGTGTTTCCACTTGATATTTGTGGGATTGTGTTGGGTAGCCCATACTTATATGATAGAAAGCAATCTTCTATAGGGAACATAATCAGTATCATTTATTTAAGGAAGGAATTGAATACATTGTGCATTCTCATCCAATTAAGACTAATAAATCTTTTGTGACAATGGGACAATTGAAAAGGGTAGTTAATGCAAGCAATAATTTGGCACTTATGTCTGTACCACAAGAAGTTTCATTGCCTGAGGTTGTTCCAGTTATGAAAGACAAGCATGATGTTGGTACATTCTTTTTCTCATCTACAAATTTAGTTTTGTTATTCAGCCTTCTACTTCTTAGTAGTGTATGGTTGGTAGCAGAAACATTGAATGTGGATGTGTATATGGATAATGTACTTAACAATATCAGTGCAGTTTTGATTGTTGTTGTGATGAGTCAGATGCATAGGTTCCAAGAAGGAAGGACAGATGATACCGGGCAAGTGAGGAAAACATGCCCACTTAAATTGTAAATAAAAATAGACCTTTTGGAGGTCCAAAACGTTCTCAATGGGGAGGAATGATCCAGGAGGATCCAAGAATCTCAAAAATATCACAGTCTCAAAATGTCTCAAACTTGACATCATTGGATAGAGCTCGCTGACACGATCCTGACGCAACCTGAATTGTGTCAAAAGGAGGTCATATGCTAGAGTTATGCTTGGTCAAAGGTTTGGTCAAATAGGTGAATCAAGCATTCAAAAAGGTGAAATTTGATTGTCTCAAATCCAAGCAAAAATGACACCAAGTTGTAGTGCTTGTCGTGCTAATTCCAGAACTATCCTCAGTTTCGAAAACAGAGTCCGTATGAGAAAAATAGAGCCAGTCAAAGTTTTAGTCAAAATGATGATGTCAGCATGTGACATGGCAATTGACTAGATGGTGACGTGGGAGTTGCAGGTGATGTGGCAAAAATCTCACAAAATTCACGTACCATGCTTTATTTTTGAAAATAAGGTGTGGAGGATTATTTTATCTCACAAAAATCCATCGGATTTTGTGGGATCCCAATCGGATTTGGTGGGATCCAAATCTCCTAAAATCAATGAAAATTAACTCATAAGAAAAAAACAAAACCTCCTAAAATAACACTAAATTGTTATTTTATTTTTAAACTCAACCCCATAAACTCAAATAGCCTGTGAATATAATAAGACAAGGGATTAAAAAACAAATTCCAAATGTTTTATTAAGGGGTTGTTTAATGTTTTATTTTTAAATGGGGAAGTTATTGTTTTATATAAACGGGTTAGTGTTTTTTTGTAAGGCTTATAATTATAAAAGCCAAAGGAGGGGGGTTAAATTGTTATTTTATTTATTATGGTGGTTTTTAACCCCATATGCAAAATTTATGTATAAAAGGAGGTGATGTGATAGGGCCTTTATGCATTTTTGTGGAGAAATAATTCAGATGTGTTTTTTGAGAGAAAATTTTATACTCTTTGGAGGAATTTTTGGGAGAGAAATTACAAGGTGTTGATTACACCAAGAATTGTAAAATTGTAAAGAGAGAGATTGTGAGTGATTAAAGCTTGGATATTGTAAGAAGGCTATTGAAGCTTGGCGATATCAATAAAGCGGTCCAACATTGAGAAGCGGACCCGGAGACGTAGCTCAAATTGAGCAAACTCCGTTATCAAGTTGTTTGTGTCTCTCTTCCATCTCTTTCTTGTTCTCTCATTTATTTTGGTGTTATGTTCTCTCATGAATGTTATTACAGATAATTGATTTAAAGTGTTTGAAAGGATTACTCAGTTTCATAATTTCAACGGTTAAGATACATAATCATGCATTACTGTTGGATCGGGAATTAAATCTGTAATTGGATTAAGTTTTGGAAAACTTTAACGTCCTAGTTTACAGATCATCTATCCAATCACTTAGATCATGGGAGGAAAGTACTATCACTGGGCATGTATATTGAGTGACAATCTAGACATTCAATTGAGAAGCGTATAGGATACCAATATGTTCACAATGAATTCTTACCTTGTCTACATGTTGGCAAGTAAGAACAAATATAAGGGCCTGAGTCACAAAGGGGTCCCTAGAAAGGAAAAAAATATGGGATGTTTATCGTCACCTCCAGTTCATGACAACCAATTATAGAAGAGAAAATGATGCTTTCTTCATGTGCATCCCAAGATTACTGCAAGGTTCTCTTCATGTAAGAATCTCAGTAGATGCAATAAAATTAATCAAGAAATATGGCCAGTGGTTCATCCAGTTTCAAGGATTTACATATGTCAAAGTACAAGGAACTCCTATAGTACCAATTAGATTTCCAAGATATCCCACCAAAAAACTCATTTTGTTGGAAGTGACAAGACAAATGGTTTCCTTTGAGACTGTAGTACAAGATTTACATAAGAAAGGGCTTGGACATGAATTCCCAATGAGAATTGGTACCCTAGATGCCTGTCCTTCCCTCCAGAGTGCCCAATATTCAAAAAAGGAAATGGTACAGTTTAATTTATAATCTTAGACCAAGAGGGACAATTTTGATCCTTATGGAAAGGCACGAAAGTTAGCCAATAGAGAATACACACACATGGATCACATAGAGGATTATTGGGCTAATTGTTGAGATGAGTTTGAAGTTATAAGAAGAAGGTTTTCTAGGTTACCCTTGAAACTCATCACATTTTACAAAGTAGATCAAGTGCTAGATCAGGTGGATGATGGTGAAGAGGACCTTGCATAATATCATGAATATGAGCCCTACAAAAACCAATGTTTTCCACCCGTCAATTGGTTAGAAGAGTAAGTAGTTGATCTTGATCAGGTGACTGACCCAGTAAGTAGATATTCTAGGTTGTGGGTCAAACACAAGGTCTTGGAGTTACAAACAGATGGTACAAAGTTCACCTATGACTTGATGGAGAATCTAGAATCCCATTTGAAGGAGGACATAGAGGAAACTAGAGATGATGTTGTAGAACCTCAACATGAGGGTGATCAAGAAGACAAAATGCCTCTCACTCTAAAGAGAAGGACAAGGAGTCAAGACGAAGTGAAGAAAGCTAAGAGGCAGCCTATGTCTAAGGCAAGGAAGGCTTCTAAAGAAGCTACTAAGGAAGAAGATGAGACTCATCGACTTACTAGGAAAAGGAAGTTAGTAACTAAAGGTAAAAGGATAGCCAAGAAAACTAAGACTAATGAAGATACAGCTGAATCTTCAAAAGTTGCAGAAATTGAAACTTTTGGGGGAAAACCATAAGTATATGTGAGGAGGAATTCGCCAAAGTAGAGGGTGTCCCCTATGGGAGAGTTAGGGGTTGAAGTTGAAAAGGTGCATGCTGAAGAGGAACCTTCTGATGATCTTATGAAAGATATGGAGAAAGCAGCTCTAGGAAATAATTCCCCTTCTCCATCCCCAACACAAAATATACAAGAAGATGAAGTCCTGAGAGAACATGAACAATTAGGTGGATAAGGAGGCATCCATGATAATTTTAATGAGGAAATACAAGATGAAGAGGTGTCAACTCCAAAGGATGGACAATTGAGTGACCTTGTGAAGCAATTGAAGGAGAAGGAGGTACTAAGTAAGGAGGTAACCTCAAAGTTACTGTTGAAATGCCTTCTCGGCCTCTAGTAAGTGAACATGCTGATGCCTCATTCAAAAGGTGAACATGGAGATGAGAATGATGGAAATTAGAAGCAACCAAAAAAGGAAGGAGACAATAGGAATACATAGAATGTTACAGATGACTCCCCAAAGGATCAATCAAAAGGAATTGAAATAGAATAGCCTACTACCCCAGAATAGCTTGAGAAAAGATTCATACAAAAAGCTATTATTGTAGAAGATGAAACTCCAAATTGGGACAAGTTCCTCAAAAAATCGAGGCAACCTAAAGAGAGGAAAAGAGCTAGAACTATTTCCAAATTTTCAAGGGATTAATTTAATAATAGAATTATCCATGTTGTTGTTCCTACATAAAATAAGTATAAGGATGTTAATAAGACCTATAGATTACAATATACAAACTATCAATCTAGGTCCATCCACAAAGGAGCAAGAAAAAGAAGATTTTCAAGAGTCATCTCAAGCTATTCTTTGGAGATTGGACAAAGAGACTCATGAAAAGGAGGAACTACAGAGACAATTGAGGGAAGTTCACAAGTATGTCCAGCATCTAATCAAACCTCTGCAATCACAAAGTAATGAAGTGCCTCCCTTCCCTAATGGGTTGTTATCCAAGGAAGCAATTTAAAAAATTGAAAGGTTGAAGTCCTCTGTGAAAGATACACAAGAGTGGTTGTAGAGTGTGAGTTAAAGGAGAGATGAATTGATTAAGAAAGTATTGAAAATGTATGAGAGATCTTCTTTTCTCTCCTAGGATATATGCTTCATTTTCTCACCGAATGCAAAGATCCTGATGATGCAATTGACAAGGAATTAGAGAAAATACTTGCAGTCCCAATAAAAGTTTTAGTAAAGGAAGGTGTCCTCACAATGAAGAAAACTCACATAGTTGCAAGATGGATAGAGGCCTTCAAATTCAAAGATGAGTTTAAAATGAAAGTATCAAAGAAAATATATAAGTCCCAAACCAAGGTAAACGAGGTTTTTGATAGTTGCAATGCTTTTCTAGAATTTTTTATTGGAAAGAAAAAGTTTGGGTAGAAAAATTTGAATGTCATCCAGTTGCAGAAGTGGTGGCATGAGGTGTATTCTCCAAGTATTGAGGGCCCAGTTGTGAAAAACATATTGGAGGATGTAGCCATCTATATTTCCTGTCTGGATAGATAACAAAATTTGTATGTTGACTAGGAAAAAACCTTGACTAAATATGTAGAGGAATTAAATTCAATAAAGGAAAGGATTGATTCAATTTCTACCCCAACCTAGACTGGCTTGGAACTAGTCCTTAAGAAAATTAAAGAGATTTCTAGAATAAATGATGTGGACAAAGGAGAGAAGGGAGGTCTAGTTTGATTTCCTTGGAGAATGTGTCATCAATACCAACTTTTCACAAGAGGACAAGTCAACTAGGCCTTGAATTCCATGCCTAGAAGGAATATTAATTGTAAGAGTTAACTTTTTGAGGTCACCCTTAGTATTTTATTGTTATTTTGAATTAGGGAATTTTAGGAGGGAAATGTGGATGAACTCCCTAGCTGACTTAAGATGTAAACCCTAATCTGGGCCACCCTAAAAATGTAATGCTATATATTGGGGTTTTCCCCTCATTGTTAAGGTTAGATAGTTAGGAAAAGTTAGAATTTTAGCGAAGACCTCTAAGAGGCATTCTAATACTTGAGATACTTGGATTTTTGCACATTTTGGTGAAGCAAATACAATTGAAGACATTGTTCTTTGGTGTTATTCTTTGTGTTATTTCTCCATGTGTGGTTCTTGTGTTTCATATTTTGATGAATTACTCTATTTAAGTTAGTTATGAATGATCTTAGTAATAGTTATCGTTCAATTGTGTTCATGATATGGTGTTTTAAGTGTTTGAGCAACCCTTGGTCCATACTTTTAGCAACTTACTGATTGTAAGTTGTTGTGTAAAGTTAGCCTAGGCCTATATCTTGTTGTGTTGAGTTCAATTGTGGGCATTTATTCATTCTAATTACCAAATTTGGGTTGGTGTGTGAATGCTCCATAGTCTGAAAATCTTTATGCCTTAGGAGATTGCACTTTTTCTGTGATATTGTAAGTTTGATCTAGGTTTAGCAGGAAATGGTTTTGAAGGGTTGGTCCATTTTAAATGTTGTGATGTTTTCATGATTGATCTTAGGAGTTAGTTTAGCATATAATTTCTCTCAAACCCTTTATCTTTTTCTATTTTTTTAATATCTAGGTTAGTTTAGCATTGAAAAACATCAATATATTGCTATATTTGATTAACTTAAGAGCTTCTAGCATTTTTTGTAAGGCCTCTTGTGTTACCAAAATTTTCACATTATCTCTTAGTTGTTTCTTGCATTGTCAAGACCTAACATTAGAGACCTTGGGGTTATCTCTTGAGTCTTGCTGGGAGAGATTTACCTTTCAAGACAGATAGGATATTATATTTTGTCTGAGTTATTGCTATGCAAAAAACAACATCAATAGGTTCCAAACTAGGCCCTTAAGTGGCAATGAAAATTCAAAAAACAAAGTTAGGCAACTTGACATAAAAAATTGAATAAGTTATTAACATAATTTGAAAAATATGCAGGAGCAAAATTTATAGGAAATTGAATGTAGTTTCTAAGATACTATTCCTTTTTTGGAAAAAATTAAATATATTTGGAGAAAATTTTAAATTTCAATGTGATAGAATAAATTTTAAGGGAAAAATAAAAAACAAGTGTATGTCTAACCAAACTAAGTAAAAGAAAAAAATAATATATTTATTTGAAATTTTCAATATCGGAGAGGACACATGTTTAGATGTGTCCTTTTTTGTAATTTTTTCAAGTAAATAATTAGTTATGATTTTTTATTAGAACATTTCAAAATTATTAAAATGTGTTTGTTTTGACCACCATAACTTGCTAAAATTTTTATGAAATTCAAATTTTCTTCTTTTATCCTATAGTATGGGAAGCATAGAATGTGGTACATCTTTCAGATTCAAAAATGTGAAATCGTTTAAGAATTATAGATGTTTTTTAGTTAGCCTATCAATTAGGAATTTAGTCATAATGTATGCATAAAATCAATAATAATTATCTATTTTATTCCAAATGAGGCATACATTATATTTTTGGAAAGATGATAATTTTCTCAATAAACCATTTTCATTTCATCAAATATGGATTAAAAAAATGTTGTATGCCACTTTGTTGTCATATCACCACTTTTTGGAACCCCGTGATCCTACACTCACCCCTCAACTTTAACCAATAAAGCTATCTTAGGATTCATCTTTCATATTCTTTGTATTATCACAACTTTAGCATATTCCGAAAGAGCTATGTTGTGTGTCACTCTCTTAGTGTTGATGCTCAACATATTTGAATAAGTCCAAGCAAAAATTTCATGAAATTAATGTAGTAATGTTGCATGGTCTTCTTTTTCATCTTCATCAAGGAAATTTCCTATTTGAATCACTCTTTCTTCATTAGTTGTATCCATCAGTATGTTGATTTTATCTCCCAAAGGAAGTGCATTTTGTCTCAAAATTTCAAAATTATATTCATCTTTATCATAGTCAACCTCATTAAATTATTTTTCTTCTTCCACTTTTTTAGCACTAACCATAGCACAAGTGACCCATTTTTCTTAGGGAAAGTAAATTACTTGTCATAAAATCCTAACATGATGAAGGGTACTCCCTACAACTAAAATCACAAAATAATAGATAATGGCACAAACAAAAATGCAAGAAGGAAAGCATAAAAGGTGATCATCATGGACAAAACAGCCCTTAAGGGCAAAAGTTCAAAATCAAAGTTAGGAAACTGATATAAAAATTGAATGAGCTATTCATATTATTTCAAAAATATGTAAGAATAAAACTGGTGAGCAAATTGAATGTAGTTTTAAATACTAGGTTTATATTTTAAAAATCTATTTGGTGACAATTTGAAATTTAATGTAGTAGTACTTAAATTTCAGGGAAAAATAAGAAGTAGGTGTCCGGTTTAACCACCCTAACCACAACAAAACAGGATAATATTTTTTGAAAAAAATTTTAGATATAAGCAGAGTACGCCATGTCCCTCGTGAATGTGACACGAATATTCTTGTAATTTTTTCCAAGTAAATAATTAATTATGATTTTTTTACTACAACTTTTCAAAAAATATATAAAAACTTGTATGTCTCCACCACCTTAACTTGGCTCTCAAAAACTTCATGAAATTCAATTTTTTCTTTTAATCCTATAGTATGTGAAGCATAGAATGTGATGCATACATTTTGGATTCAAAATGTGATACCATTTGAAAGCTATAGACATATTTTTTCAATTAGCCTATCAATCAGGACTTTAGTCATAAATCATAGAGAAAATTAATAATAATTATTTATTAAATCCAAAGTAAAGCATAATTTATATTGGTGGAAAGCTGAGAATCTCCTTTAAAAACCCTTTTCATTTCATCAATTTTGGGTAAAAAGAAGGTTGTCAGCCACATACCCTACAAATACCCAACAAATATTTTCTATTATCACCTAAAATGAAAAATGAAATTACAACATTATATTTGGGCTATATCATGGGCCTGACATATACCTACAAGTCTACAAATCGAGCCACCATCTACTGGGCTATTCTTCTCCTAGTTCCCTTACATCCTTTATTTGGAAGGTGTAACCACCATAGAATCTTCTAGAAAGTGTAACTTCCTCAAGAAGATATTTTGAAATTTTATTAATTTTGGTATTACAACTTCATGAGGTCATAACTTTTGATCCGACTATCGGATTTTCTATTATAATACCTTTTCAAAAAGGTCTCAAGAAATCTTGTGCCGAAAAGTAGGTCCTAATGACCAATTACTTTCATTTTCCACCAATTTCCAGGCCCATCCAAAGCGTTTAAGTGCCTCAAAATTGACCCGAAGATTTTACTAGGATTTTCTAAAATTAAAATTTTAATATCTGTCAAATGACAAATGGCATTGAAGTGATTTATTTTCCATTGGCTTCAATTTACCATTTTGGAGGTCTATGTAAGATTTTAGGTCCAATTGTGCATAAAATGCAAACTTACCAAAATATTAACCCTACCAAATTTATCCCTTATTAAAAAGAAACAACATTTTTTTTTTGTGATACAAGATTGCTCTTACACCCTAGATGCTCCTACATCATAACATTTCATTCAAATCTTCATCATCCTTAAAGTATTCTAGCGATTCTTCGCATGTTGTATCAATAAATTCAAGATGCTTCAAAGTGAGACTTGTCTTAGGGGAGTTACACATGACAGTATTGATGTTGAGTGATGGTCTTTGTGTTGCTTTTGTTATCTTAGAAGGACAATATCCAAGACCACTTTTTGTTTTTTGCATGTTGGGCTTTATAGGAACATGGATGCATTGTTCTTTTCCTCCACATCCTTCTCCATTGTAACCAAGTTTTTTCACAAGCTCATAACCTCTTCCATAAATTTTCTCCATCTCTTTTAGATTCAATGGTTGTTGGCAATATATCTCATCAAATTTCGTTGTATAACTTATGTCTTCTTCTAGAGTAGATGAAGTAGATGCTTGTGAGTTTTCTTTTGAATTATATGGTGACAATACCATTGGCTCTTTTTTCTTTTCAGTTTCTTTTGTTTTAATTTTGTATTCTCCCATGAATGTTAGTGTAAAATCTAAGGAACACCAATCATCTTCTAATAATTTTTTGAATTCATCAATGTTTTTCTCTTGTTCTTTGTCCTTCGTGACTTCCACTTTTGTAGTTGGTATTAATGTTTTCTTAGGAATTTATTTATCTTTCTCGGCATGCAAACAAATTTCAAGTTCAAGGTCGGCCTTGATTGCATAAATTTTTTTGTTATAGACATACTTCATGACATGGTGTAGGGTTGAAGGCACATCATTCATTTCATGAATCTATGATCTCACCAAGAAGATATTGTAAGAAAGACCATAAGGCATAACATGGACCAAAGTTTGCAAGGTTACCCTTCTAACTTTAATAGGTAATGTAATGACTCCAAGTAGTTGTTTGCTTAAATATTATCAAGCCCACAAATAGACAAAGAATCAGCAACAATATCACTCTTATCCATACCAATCTTCTCTAAAAGGCTCACACTACACACATTAAGGGTAGAACCATTGTCAACAAGATTTATCTTTATCCCAATTCGATTAATGGAAGCTATTATAATGAATGCTTCATGTCATTTTTTTGAACTTCCAAGGAGGGTAACTCTCTTTTTTGAAAACAATATCTAGATTAATCTCATTCATTCCTTGAATTAGTGTTGCCACATTGTTTGAATTTGTATTAGGAGAAACCATAACCTGTTGCAAGGCTATTTGAAGAATATTATGTTAAGTTGGTGATACTTGAATAAGATCCCATAGGGATATCTTAGTAGGTGTATTCTTAAGTTGTTCAACAAGATCGTACTCCTTTCCACTATTTGAAGGTAAATGAGGGGCACTAGGCAAGATAGGTTGAGGAAAAGGTAATGAGACAAGAATGGTTTGTTGTTGCCAATTGTTCCTTGTATTGTATGTGTGAGCAACAATATTGTAACCCTTTTTTTTTTAAGCATTGTTATTGTCAAGTGAAGGCTTTTTTTTAAGGTGGTTCTAGGATGAGCATGGGTTTGTTTTGAACTTGAGGTTGTTGTGAGGGAGGGTAAATGATAAGTTGTGATGTGATTGTGTTAGTGTCTCTATGTTTCAATTTGTCATGAAAATCCTTAGTGGATGGACCTTGTGAGGTGAAATTCTCAAGGGATTCATCTAATAGGTCAAAGTCATCACTACTAAAGGGTTTGAGGGATAAGCTAACTTGGAAAAATAGATTTTCCATAATCCCAATAACTATTCTTTCTCCAAGGGTTTTGTTTGTTTCTTTTGATGTTTTTGGTTTTTGTTTTCATTTTCTAATGTTTACAAAATGTAATATAATGTATCTAATAATGTAATAATGCTAGAAATGAAAGAAACATGAAGAAATATAATGCTACTTTTAACTAAAATATGCAAGAATTTTTTTCCCAATACTGCAAAAGCTAACTAAATGAACAACAATTTCAAAGCACAAAAAAATTGTTTCACGAAACTAATTCTAAAGTCTAATAACAAAAACAAAAATGTAGATCAAAGACTAAAAACTACTCAATTTTTTTGCTAAAAATATCTGTATAGGGACTCATTTTCCCTAGGGTGAATGGGTCCCAAATTAGTTTTTTTTAAATTTAACTTTTGTATTTCTAAGGTGATTCTATGTATTTGTTGTAGCTAATCTATAACAATAAGTTTTGTAACAAAATTTTCCTAGATTTGATGCTTTTAAATGCAAGTTTCTATAATTTCAAATGATGAAAAATGTGACTAATTCTAATGTGCAATATGAATCTCAATGATTGAATAATGATTTCAATGCTAACACTATGCAAAACAAACTCATATCTAAAGCAATTTTTTTGATTTTTAGTGATTTTAAGCAATGCAAACATACAAATTTAACCCTAAATGCAATGTTCACTAGTGAAAAATTGAAGAACCCTAAATGTATTGTAACTAATGAAAATATAGAATGCAATCTATTGCAAAACTAAGATCTAGCATTAAAGGGACTCCAATTTTTAGAATTTTGTTGCACAAGGTCGAGTTCACCAAAATGAAATGAAGGGAAATATGAGTAGGATTTTCCCAAAATGGAAAATTAGATCCAAAGAGGAAAAAAATGGGGTCCTACTTCTATAACGCCTCGCCGCGCAAACCCCAAAGGAACAAATTAAACTGCAACATTTTTTTTTTTAAAGAATATAATAATTGTACCTAAGTATTCCAACATATCAATGTTCTAAGTTGCACAACTAAATCCCTTGGGGTACATGAGGTGACATTACTACACTAACCCATAACAAAGATAATAGATTAAACAATAATTAAACAATTATGTAAAACCATTCATTCTCACATCACCATTTAAAACATCCATTAACAATAACCACCTTAATAAAATTAATCCATATTAAACCATATATGCAAAACACAAATGAATTAATCATAAAAATAATAAATATATATCTTTCGACATATACAACACAACATAATCAATAATTAAAAATGATAGTTCATGAATAATTACATGGCCTGAAGATACATTACATCAATCTAATAGTACAACATAATGAACATATAAAAAAATTACATCAAGGTCTTCCCAACACACATGGGAGAAAGATATCAATAAATGAAATGCATCAGTAGTACAAATGCACATTTGGAGCATATGAATCCTGGATCAACAACATCTGCCCAAACCCTCCAATGAAAGATACAATTGCATCCAAAGGGAACCCAACGGGGTGTGAAGCACGTTCCACCTAACCACCCCCATGCTAGGAGTAGACAAGGAAGGATCCCCAACCAAGAACATTAATAGAACACAAGACTAACTCCAGACAAGATAACATAATATCACTAGACCACACTAAAAACTAAATAACAACAATTCACCAAAAGAAATAACAATAGACCACTTTTGAACCATAACAATAAATCACTTTTCAAATAATACAACAATAAATCATGAAACATATCATCAATAAATCTCAAGTCATAATAACAACAGACTACTTCCAGAGGACTTCAATAAAACAACACAATTGGAATGTTAGAGGAGAGTGTCATCGTATGGTTTCACATGGATTATCCAAACAACCTATCACAAGGTGCCACCTCCATCTATACATGGATTATCCAGACAACCTAGTTCAAGGTCTTTTGTACACCACATGGTCACGAACTAGGAACTAATAACAATGAAACAAAAAAAATTTTAAAGACTATAATAAACATACTTAAGTATTCTAACATAACAATGTACTAAGTTGCACGACTAATTCCATTGGGGTACACGAGGTGACATTACTATACTAACCCATAACAACGATAATAAGATAACAATAATTAAACCATTATGTAAATCTATTCATTCCCATTTCATCATTTAAATATCCATTAAACAATAACCATATTCATAACATATGTTCATATGACAACGAAAGATACTATAAGGATATGAAGCATTTATATTACCACAGAAATAGCACTACTTAACACAACTATTAC
>VDFB02191696.1:0-13174 GCA_007258455.2 Sequoia sempervirens
ACTCCTTAGGCTTCATTGGATGGGACACATAGTAGGCACCCGCGACATCGCGATCCCAAAATTCCTAATCGCGAGATGGCGGGCACCATCAATCTTGAAGAGACAGCTCATCAATGGTCACACAGATTCCATCCTTTAGGAAGGGTACGTGGCACCCGCCCATGATATCGCGATCCCTATAATCCTTGATCGCGGGATAGCGGGTGTTGTTGATCTTGTTCCTTTAACACAGTCGCCAGCCATGTCGTTAACCTTCGAGAAACTTTTCTAGCGATATTATAACATATCCATCGATTTAGAACATGTGCGTGTGGAGAACACTTTAGTAATCCGCCCCTTAATACATTTAAAGTCGGCTAGTGTTTCCTTTACTCTTTAGGCTTCATCGGATGAGACACGTGGCGCTCGCCCATGATTTCGCAATCAACCCAAGCACCATCGCGGGATGGCGGGGAACGGCTCAGATCAAATGGTAGTTGGTCAGTGATAGCTCAAATTTGATCCCCCGGATAGGACATGTGGCGCCTGCCCGTGATTTCTCGATCCTTCAATTCCTGATCACGGGATGGCAGGCACCATTGATATCTGCAGGAAATAGATCAACGGCAGCACTAAATCAACCCTTGAAAAATAAAAGATTCATTAAAAGGAGAAGTGGGCATTACTAGGTGGACGACAAATTAAAAAATTATATTTATAGAAGAAAAACAAAATAGATTTACAATTTGTTTTATAATTTTATTTTTAACTTTAAATGTATGTTCACTCATTGAGTTGTATTTTTTTTACAATCATATTTTTATTTTAGATGTTTGTTTATAAAATATAAAGATGCATTAAAAATATATTAGAAATATTTATCTTTATATTATATAGCATTGATAACATTAAATTAACATAGAATAATTTCACAATATCACTTAACCAATCAAGAAAAATTTAATCATTACTATGCAACATTATTCTCACATCAAACTAACAAATAAACATTGAAAACAAATTTATTTTTTATATTAAAGCATTCATAAGTTAAACCTTTTATACACAATATCAAGTTAATTATAAAAAACACATAAAATTATTTATAAGCAACTTAAATTTTTTAACAATTTAATAAAATATAATTTAATATAATTAAGAAAAATTAAATAAGAATTATAGATAAATTTATGAAGTATTGATTTACTTATCAAGAAAAATCAATGATAAATTTACTTATTATAGATAAATTTACTTACCAATCTATTTTAACCATCAAGAAAAAATTAATCATTAGTGATTGCAACATTATTGGCACATCTTTTAAATTGACAAATAAACATTGAAAACACATTTATTTTTTATATTATAACATTCATAACTTAAACCTTTTTATTGAATAAATTTATAGAAGATTATGTTTATTAAAGTGATAGAATCTAATCCCAATACTAACATTAATTATAAGTATAACCATAACCCCAACCCTAAAACTAACACTAATTAACTTCAAACCTAACTCTAATTTTATGTCCAACCCTAAACATAACTATGATTCTAAAACTAACATTAATGAAACCCTAATTGAACCATAACCCTAACCCTAATACTAACCCTTGCTGATTGAACCCTAACACTAACCCCAAGCTCTATCATAGAGACCTTAATCTTTGCACTAGCCTCTCCCCACCTCTCCCATCTCCCGCTCTCTCCTCTCTCCCGGCTCTCTCACACCCTCTCCTCTATCTCTCCTCTCCCCACTCCTATCCCATTCTCACCCTCTCCCCTCTCTCCACCTTCTTCCTACCTCCCTCCACTCTCCCACTCTCTTCTGCCTCTCCCCACTCTCTCCCTCTTTTCCACCCTCTCTCCCCACCCTCTCCCCTCTTTGCACCCTCTCCCTCTCCCATACGCCCTCCCTCCCTTAAGCCCACCCTCCACCTCCTAATTGCTCTCAGGTATATAGAGAGGAGTAAGAGGGAGATAAAAAGAGAAATAGAGATAGAGATATAGAGTAGGAGAGATGGAGGGAGAGATGGAGTGAATGAGTGAGAAAGGGGTGAGAGGGAGAGATAACTCAATAGATAGAGGGGGGAAGAGGGAGTGACATAGATAGTGGGAGATATAGAGATATAGAGAGAAATAGGGGGGGATATATCAATCACCCTCCTATATCTCTATCTATTCATCCTTATCTCTTTATCTCTCTACCCCTCTCTATCTCTTTGTCTCCCTTTCTATTTGTATGTTTGTCATTATCTCCCTCTCTCTCTATATTTTCTTCCCTATATTTATCTTTGTCTCCTTAAGTGTGCAATGGGTGCATTGAAGAGGTCTTAAAGGAGAACTATCATATCTTTAATCAAATGGCATGCTACCTTGAGCATAACTCCCTAAGGACACATGCCATCCTTGGATTGTTGACATGAAACAACCAATCAAAATTTAGTTTCTCTCTCTCATATTAATATATATTACTATTATATTAAATATATATTATATTAATTATATTTTGTATTATATAAAAATATACTTATTATTAATTATTAATTATAATAATTTTATAAGTATTTAATAATTTTGTTAAAGAATATAATATATAATTATAATAAGTTGAATAATTATATTATTTATTATGTAAAATATAGTTAATATATACTTAACTATATTGTAGAATATTAAAACCTAGCTAAATGGCGCCAAAATTTTGAACTTAATTAACATACTGTAAAACCTAACGAAACCAGGTTGTAGCTAGATCAAGAGTTGGAAGTGAAGGTCAATGCAGTAAGGAAGGTTTGGAGTAGTGAAAACAAGGTTATTCTGTGGCAGGAAGAGTTTGGAGGAGTGAAAACAAGGTCAGCCACCAGTATTTGAAGAGTTTGGAGGAGTGAAAACAAGATCAATACGGCTAAGGAAGAGTTTGGAGTTAAAAAAAAGGTCCAATACCCGGTAGCCCAGGAAGAGTTGGAGGAGTGAAACAAAGGTCAATATCGATCAGGAAGAGTTTGGAGGAGTGAAAAAAAAGGTCAATACAGTGGCCGGGGCGAGGGTTGAGGGCACTCCCATCGGCCAAGGCAGTGAGGCCACTACGCAAGTTTGCTCTGTTCTCTTTAACCTCTTCAATTTTCATGCCTAGTTTCCAAAAATCTTCTACCATTACATTGGCACCCCATTCTAAGTAAGAAGTAGGTATAAAGATAAGAGCCGAGAAAAAAAAATAAAATAGCTTATCACAGAACATATCCACCCACAATAAGATAAGACAGAAAAAATAAAAATAGCTTATACGTAACATAATCCAATCTACAATCCACAACAGTGAGATGAATGAAACAACCCCTTTGATCATTTTATTCAAAAATTCAGATATGCATGTAAAATGGAGAGATATGAGTTTGAATTAATCATTTCAATTCAAATTCCAGTACTGTCATAAAACATCAAATCCCCATGAATTCAAAACCTACTACAGAATGACTCAAAACCCAAATTGCATTTTCCTTAAAACCATCGAACTTTACAATTTGCTCTACAATCCTCATCTAGACTGACCAAAAATATCTAACTTGCTAACCCGTACTGCCTTGAACTCTTTTAAAGAAAAAGGAGGGAGCAAATACATCGGGCCAAAAGCACACGTGTCACCACCAATTAATCACCTTGTACTCTTCATTAGTTGGCCAATCAAAATTGATCACCTCATTCACCTCGACACTATAAGGTTTGTACTTAACTGCCACCTGATTCACTTCTCTTTCAAAAGACGTCAAGAATGAGCTGGTGCTAATGATTTTGTCCATACAGCTCACCAACAAATCATAATCTGAGTTACCCTATTTTTCAGGGTTTTGTAGTCCAAACATGATATAAAGTGGCTCTTACACTTTTTGTGATTACTGTAGCTTGTGTAAGAGGCCCCGTGGATACTGCTGTAATTGTAGGATGCATGAATAGGGCATAGGTTTCAACAAAACATGTATGGAGATATGATTTTATGAATTTTTATCCATGTGCAGACCTAATGGGTTGTTTCTGAAACTGAATATAAATGATACACACACACACACACATATATATATATGTATGTATATGTATTTTAAATGTAAATGTAAATGCAATTACTGGATGCTCTCCTAGAACAATAAATGCAACATATCATTAAAGAAATCTATATCTATGTATATAAATGTGTATTTCTAAATGCAAGTGTAAATGCAAAGAGCATATGGTTTTGTAGTGTTATAGATACAACATATCCATAAATATTTAGCACACATGATCCCTGGAAATATTGTATTACAATAGTGTCAATTCCTGTCCCAGCCCAATACTTCTTACTAAATCCCTTTACAAACATACCCATCCATGATTCTATCCAAGCACTTTAATTAATTCTTTTAATTAAATCCAAAACGGAAAACACACACATTAGAGCAATGAGATGAACGTCATAATCCTTGATTATTCTATTCAAAATTATGATATGTTTGTACAGAGGAGAGACATGAGCTCGAGATATAACATCATAGCTCAAATGCTAGTGCTGCTTATGAAACATCAAATCTCCATAACTTTAAAACCCATTACAGGATAACCCCAAACCTAAATTGCCTTAACATTCAAAAAGGTTCTTACAATCTGCTCTGCAACTATACCTAGACTCGACCTTCAAAATATCTGACTTGCCAACCCTTATTTCTGGCCTTGAAATTCTTCTTATAGAAAATGAAGGAGCAAGAAACATCAGGCCAAAAATTACACATGTCACCAGTCAATTGGACTGCTATGTGCCAATTCAAAACTATGATCAAAACCACCAAGTCCCAGAGCATCTTTTCGTTGAATTCTACTCATTGCATAATAGTTGCAGCATTTGTTACACCTCAAAACCTGTGCCCAAAGCCGCCATGGAAACAAAACCATAATCAGTTATAATATAACTGCTGAGTTATCAGTTGCCAGTAATAGACACTGTTTCACTCCTCTTCAGTTAAGTACTTGTCCACCCAATTTTGATATTCCTCATTCATTGGCCAATTAAAATTCACCACCTCCCTCACCTTGGTATTGTAAGGTGTGAATTTCACCACAACATGGTTGGCCTCCCTCTCAAATGACTCTAAGAACATGTTGGTATTAATTATTTTATCCATGCTGCTTACCAACAAGTCATGGTCTGAGTCATCACAAATCAATTTGATTTGTGCATTAATAACCTCTTCTGCCCTATCTTGCCACTACTACAGTGTCTTAATATTTCCTTGTGCATCTATTACATCTGGCAGAAAATTGTCATTCCAATCATCAAAACTCTTTACTAGTTCTCTAATTTTCTTACTTAAATCATCAGGCAGGGCCTGGAATCCCTTCAATGATTTCACAAAGATTTGAGTAGGCTTTAATGATTGGGGCCTGCTATTTACATCAAATCTGAAAGCCTTAAACATAACATCTAAATCAGTGGCCCGAGGGATCCACTTCTCAACCAGAGGTAGAACCACTTCCCAATCTCTCTTAATTTTTTGTATTCCACCCAAGAATAAAGAATATAAAGAATGTATAGCTGGAAATCTAGAATCAACCTTCTCATTTAAATGCCTCAAAACGGTGTCAACCACCTCATTGTGTTTAGCCATAGCACCATCCTCACTCGCCCTTAGGGCAGCCTATAATTCTGTGATTTTATTCATCATCTAATTTTTGGTAGGATCTACAGAATACTCATCTTCCTCTTCGATCGGCACTGGTGCAGGGCTATTAGCAGGTGTCTGAATTGGGGATCCAGGAGTAGAAATGATTGGGATAATAGGGGGAAATGACCCTGAAGTAGTAGGTAATGCTCTGATAGAAGAGGCACTAGAGGATTCTCCCACCTGCCCGTATCTCAATCTATCTACTTCAGGCTGCAGCTCAACATTTTTTTGATGCATTCTACTATACTCCCCAATTATTGCATTGTACTTTTCCATTAGGATTTTCTTTTCATCTTCATCTCTTTCAGCTGTCTTTCGGGCCAATTTGGCCACATTCAGTGTCAGGCTTGTGGCTTCTGTTGTTGAGGTTTCAGAAGCTCTCTTGATAATGAGCCTGCCCCTTAGACTTGGGCTAATATCAGCCACATTTGGTTTTCTACCTTGAGGTGCCAGTTCCCATATGGCTAAAATTTCATATTCCTCACTAAAAGCAGAGTCTTGTAGAGCTGCCTTGACTTCTTCTTCACTGTTTTGCATAGGATGCTTAGACTGCATAATAGCATTGAATGCTACAGCATCATCTATGTCCCATTCAGAGAGGAGTAAGACACCAGCCTGAGATACAAGTTTCCTTCCTTCATCAGGAGTGATGCTTTTGAATTGCTCCATTAATTCAGCTTTGACTTCATTATCATTCTCCTGGTCAGACCTATTAGGTCTTGATTCCCTCCTGGTCTTGCATTTATCTTGATATTCTTCAAGTTTCATCCTTTAGATCAACTGCAAGAACACAGGAGTTTTCATGAAGGCATCATCATCCAAGAACGCCTTGCAAGCCACCATCCTGGTGTCCTGTACACACTGCCCCTTTATATCCATATCAGTTAGCACCAATTGTGCTGATCTAGGAGGGGAGGGGATACCAACCTACATGTCCTGATCAGTTGCGATTATTTCATCCACCAGAGCCTCTTGTGACTCCTCAACTCTTCACCTCTTAAGGCTTGGCTCTGATGGTAGCTCTACAGGGTCATTTCTCGGTGGTGAATCCAAATCCACAATCTTTATCCCCCAGGTTTCCTAATCCCATGACCCGGTTGTGATGATGTTTTCATTATTTGTTTCCCTTTTTTATCTCCTCCTTCTTCATCGCTGCTATCATCTCTCTTCCTCCTATATAGAGGCCTATCCACTGGTGGCTGATAGGTTGGCCTTGTTTCTTCAGGCCTCACCTCTAATCCCTGAATTCCCCAGTCCAATTCCAAGTTTATTTTTTTGGTTCTTAGGGTGCTCATGATTTCTTTGAAATTATTCATCAAGAAATCAATTCTTTTATGAAATGGAGTGAACTCCATCAGTGGATCATATTTTGGATCTAGTTTATGCACCATGGCCAGCATTTTCTCATAAGCAATCCACTTCTCTTTATTTAATTCCTGCTGGCTCAAATTGAACTCATTTCTAATCAAATCCTCAGAAAATTTGAAAACATGAGCAAACTTGCCACCCTTAATTCTTTGCCTAAATAAGGCAAAGAATCCCTCAAGGTCATTTTTCCTCCTAGATCCACTCTTCAAATGGTAGTCATCAAAATATCTGTCAAAGTGAACCCATCCTCCCTTGGAAAAAACAGTCTGAAACAACAGTATAATCAGGGAACAAAGTCCCTTTTCCTTTTCCTGTCAAATTATCTTCATGAATGCAACCTAGTTGCCACATGACCTCTGTAAATCTCATTCTTGATGGTACATTATATGGGAGAATATGAGGAGCTCCCTGGAAACCATAAACCCTTAGGACAATGCTTACAGGGTATAGAATGATGTCACCCCAATTATGACACACCTTCAAATCAGGCTTCCTCATTTTGGGTCGGAGGAAGTCGTGCAAATACTTAGGATTGCTTGTCACATTCACCATTAGTCTAACTCTGAGCCTGGAAGTAAAGCAGTTATCAAACTACACAAAACTGGTATCTCCCTTGTTGTAAGACAAGTCTGCACTCCAAGCCTGCAATGGTAATTTTTCTCCATTCATCTCCTGCCTCAAATCCATTTTCTCTGAGAAGAAATCAGCATTCTTGTACAAGAACATATGCATTAATAAGGAGTACCAAAAGAAAGGAGTACCAGTTTCCCCCACATACAAGTTCAGCAAACCCTCATGTATCCTTTTAGCAAGGAAAGAAGCATAGTCGTACACTATAGAAAAGTTAGGATGTTGAATTTGAGCCCCCATAAACATATAAGCAATGGGCATCACGGTATTAGGGCTGAAACTTAAAATTTGGCAAAGTGAATAAAAATTTGCCAAGAAATGATCAGCAAAACAACTCAACCTGAAAGGTTCCCGGTCAGTTGGGCTGATGTGAATCATTGAACTGCCTGCCCTGGCTAGATGAGGAGGAAGCAACTTTAATTTGAAAAAAAGATTGTACCCTGGCATATTCCTGCATCATTTCATCAAGGTCTATCAGGACCAAGAATGATTTGTATTCACTTAAATCAAAAACCTATCGAATCTCATCTGTATTTATATTTAGTAAAACCCCGCCATCATTATCACTGATAATCCTTGTGACGGGATCATATCGTGCAGCCACTGCCCTGAGTAGGTCAACATCAAGAAATACATTCAGCACTACAAGTTTTCCCATATCATATCTCCAACCATTTGAAAAAGGATGAGACATAGTTCGTTGCCCATACCATCTCCTAAACATTTCCAAGCCCGTCATTTGTACCCTAGCATCCACAATGTTATAGGTTTTATATCTTAATCCCTCGCCTAAGGCTGTCCCATTTAATAAGATCAAACCCCTCTTCTTGTCATTTGTTGAGAAAGGGAATTGGTCAAGGAAATCATCATATAGATTCCTTTGCAAATAATCAATAAGGCCAGAATGTTGCTTTAGTGGTGCCATTTCAAACAACCAAGGCTTCTCCTAAGATCAAATTTGTGAACAAACTAAGGCTACCCAAAACAAAATTACAGTAGAATTTTGCAATTTCCCACAATTCAAAAGAACCAGTAACCCTAGAACCTTAATCGAGAAAACCACTAACCAACACAAAACAACCCTCTACAAGAATCACATTCAAACAGAAACAGTGATAAAGAAAGTAACTCACGAGATTTCGTGCCCTGCAGAAAATCAAACCCTACTGTAATTGCTTTGAAAAAACTCTATCTTTGGCTCTAGACTGCTTCAAAAACACTTGAATGCCCTTGTGGTGAAGATAGCCTGAAATTAAATACTTAGAATTTATGAGAAATGGCCAGAAGACATCTCGTCCGCCATTAAAGCTTACTTGCATGCCGCGCCAACGGCTTCAATTGTATTTGACGCAAATTTAAATCTTCACCGTCGATCTCTTGTTTCTGTCAAATTATCGAACAGTCACCTTCAAAGAAGCTGACAACATCTCCATGTCATTATCAAGGACCCACCATAATACGCAGTGCCAAAAGAATACACGTGGCGCCCTCCCGCGATATCACGATCATTAAACTCCCTTCAGTTTAGGATCATGCGATAGTGGGCAACTGTTGATTCCCTTCATCGGTGTTCACGATCATACATAACAGGGAGCAGCATCAATACCTATCCGTCGAGCAACTTTTTTCACCAATGTTAAAACATCGCCGTTGATCATGAGCATGTGCATCTCACATGTGGTTTAGTAACCCGCTCCATAATGCACTAAAGTCCGATACACGTATTAAACACTTTTTTTTACTCCTTTCAACACAACAAACTAGGACACGTGGCGCCTGCCTGCGATATCACTATCACCAAACAGCCAGTGGTGGTGTCATCGTGAGATCGCGGGGAATGGTCAAAATCAACCGTAGGGAAATTGACAATCATCAAAATAACCCCTGTAAAACATTAAAAACACTTAGAAGAAAATAAGGGGAAAGGGACACTGCCTAGGGAAATGACAGTAGATGACTCAATGTTGTTTTAAAAGCGCGAGGCACGGACCGACCCAGACTTTAATAAATAAAAGGGGCAGGCAAAATATTTAGCATTTTTATTAAAAAAGGGCCTAGCCTAGACAATTCAATGGGACATAAGTTGTTTTTAGAAACCCTCCTCTAAAGGTAACGACAGAAAAGACCCAACCCAAAGATAGAACACCAAGGTTTCATAGAAGCAAAGCAAAATTCCAGCCCCAGGTACCTTATGAATAATCAAGACAAACTAGTAACAAAAGGAAACCAAAGACTTAAATTTGAGGCTCCATCAGATCAAACTATTAAACTACATAAAAAATAAATGAAAACAGTAAATGCATATGTATTTGTATTTGTAAATGTAGGTGTAAAATAAATAAGAATAATAAAAATTATAAAAGAATACAAGGAAAGGTCTCCTCCCTTCTTGGTAGTGATAACCTCCTCCACACACAACCCTTAAAAATTATGAATAGAGGAATATAATCTTTGAAGAACTCAAAGTTGATTCTCTCCTACTTGATGCAATTAGTCATTTTATCCTTACAAACATTTATAGTGATTACTAGAGGCACATAGACCAATTCTTCATAATAGAAGAATTTGATCATACTTTTCCAATGATGGCATTATGAGAATACCTTAGGTTAAATGAATAATTCCTAGCTAAGTTCTCTAAATCATGTCCAACCGTATAAGAGAATACCACTGCTATGTGTACTTGGATACCATGGAGAAAGGCTAGTCTTTGAGCTCTTTCATCAATCATCCTACCTTAAAACATACCAAAAATCTCCTAGCAATTAGACGTAGGAAGATTTAATATGACTTAAAAAAAAATTATTGCCAAAGCGTAAGCTTATTATGACTTAACCAGGCCTAGTACACACTCCTCCCCGTTAACCACTTAGACATATGGAAATTAAATGTAAATTTGCTTCTATTTTTAGTCATGTAGGTGTCCAATAAACCACTTGGTGGTGTTTCCCTTCAAGTTTATTTACTTGAATAAAGAGAAAAAGTCCTTTGATTACAATTAGAGAATACATTTGAGGCCTTGGTTGTGTAACTGGTGGACCATAGTCACATTTAACACTTGTTACAAAGTTTGGGAGTTAAAACGTTAAGTAGATTTGATTTGTGATGGACACATTTGGACGGTAGTAATAATAGCTTGCAATCTATCAAGACTTGATTACCTTATAACCTGTGAAATTCTAGCGATGAAATGATAGATTAATCATAATGTCACCTTGGGATCACATCACCATGAAAGAACTTCATTCAACATCCTTATGAGTGCAGGTACCACCAAATAGGTATTTGTCAGATCTATCTTCCTCGAGCGAGGGAAATTCAGGAAGAGAAGAGGAAAGCGAGACATGTAGTATGTCTAAAAGAGGGAGATCAACTAGAGGTCAAAAGATTAGAAGAAAATTCCGTAAACACATGGAATTTTTTCTTGTTGAAGGGGGGTCATGTTCTTATGATGATGAGAGCATAGGCGATGTCGAGGTTCCCTTGAGGGTACAAACATCTACGAAAACAATGGGTACCCAAGGAACTTCCTCCAATAAACACCGATTTTTGTGTCAACGAGAGGATATATCGCATAGCACCATCATCATTACATGGTTTGGGCCTATTTTGCATGGATGGCATAAAGGTCATTCACGAAAAATTACTTGAATTGATGAAGTATGTTGGACCCTGTTACAGTTACAAACATTGGATGCAACTGGTTCGATATACATGAAGTATGCATAGGTATGCACTGTCAACAAATTATATACAACTAAAAGATAAGGATCAAAATAAAGGAGTGGCTATGTACATTGACGGAAGGCCAAAAGCATCAGGGAATATTGCAGGGTTTATAAACAGTACACAACCTAGGTCAACAAATAAGCAACCCAATTGCATATTCGAGGCATGCGAGGGAAACCATGTATTCGTATGTGCAATAAAATCAATAACTGCAGGGGAAGAGTTGCTAATTGATTACAATTTGAATCACTTAGTTACAAACACAGTTACTATGGGGGTGGTACGTACTATGTACCATTTTACCTAACCACCAATTAATGACTCCAATATACCATTTTATTCTTATGTTTTTTTTCATAAGTCTATTGGTTTCATTTTGGTAATGTTTTTTTATATTTAATTTTTGTCACAAGGGGACATTGATCATACGGAGAAGGCTCTGGCCCAAAGCATAGATCGAGATGTCCATTTACCTTACCTCAATTAATGACTCCAATATACCATTTTATTCTTATGTTTTTTCCTTAAGTCCTCTTTTGGTTTTCATTTTGTGGTAATATTTTTTTATATTTAATTTTTGTCACAGGGGGACATTGATCATACGGAGAAGGCTCTGGCCCAGAGCATAGATTGCGATGTATCTTCAGGTGCTTCTACCCGACAGGTTTACCTCATTGTAATTGTACAAATTAGATACAGGCAAAATGTTTTATTATTATTTTTTTTCATAAGTTTTTTGGGTTAATTTCGATAATGTTTTTAATATTCTTGTTGCAGTCGACTGATTGGGGAAAGGCACCAGCAATAGAGGAGAGCATCCATAGTGAGGTGCAATCAATATTTTTTGATGATGACATGGCTTATTCAACAAACCCTTTCAATACGATAAAGAAGCTCATGAAAAATGCAATGAAGAAATGACTCGGTCGATGTTCAAAATGCCTCAAACAGATGAGATAAGAGAGAGGGTTAAAGTATTGACAGAGAGATTACAAAATTTGCAAGTAAGTTGTCATGAGGTCTTTAATTATAACATAAGTTCATTCATGGTTTTATATTTTGTACTCTTTTATGTCATGAACTAAAATATGTGTTGTTTTTATAGGGTTATTTGCCTCCTCATGATGCTCCTGGCCATGATCAAGGTACTACAAGTGCTTCCCGAGGAGTAGGGGTTGGTACAAGTGTCCATCCTGATCTTCCTACGCATACGTCACATTATCTAGCCCCATCATCTGTGCCTATGTTGTCGTTTGAAATGTTGGCAACACATACCATCTCGCGGGCATCCGTTAAGCACCCTCACGGTAGTGAACACATGCGAGAACATGTGTCGGGACATGTACGGAAGTCACGAGGCAACTAGTCTTGAGTGATGTTTTAAGCCATTTCCTGGATCTTCGCGTATTACTAGTACGGGAACATTGCCGGTCACACTTGTGGTGATCGAGGATTTAGTTCCCATAAAGATAGAGAAGGTCTCAGGTACTTTAAAATGTTTTAATTATTATTCTATATAATCCAATTGAAATTTACTTATTGATGGCTCTTTTTAGACTATTGATCCCATGATCATTTTGCAGGAAATGATGTTTTTTATAAACATCTAAGTGATATTACATTGGAGCTCTTCGGGCCCACCATACATACATGGTGCAATGCCCAAAATGAAGATTTAAAGATGAGCTCATTAACCGTTTAGTTGTGTTAGGTGATAAAACATTCAACCGAGGAGGCCAAAGGTCCTTAGAAAGTTGGTACCTATCTAAAAT
>VDFB02191696.1:15162-98832 GCA_007258455.2 Sequoia sempervirens
ACATGATGTGGCCCCATCAGGTAAAGAGGACTACTCTCATGTTCTCTTAAACATATTTAATTTCAATTGGTGTATTAATTAATGTAACCTTTCGTGTTTCAATTGTAGATCAGGATTTAGAGAGTGTTCAACATGTTGAGCATGAGTCTATAACAAAAGTTCAGGAACATGATGTGGACCCATCAGGTAAAGAGAACCACTCTAATGTTCTTTTAATTAATGAAATACTTGTAACAATAATAATAAAACATATCAGTTTAACATTTCTTTCTTATTGCAGAAGATCCCCCCTTGAAGCGGCATCCACATCATGAGGAGACGACTACGCGTACATTAAGATCACAAGCAAAGGGCAGAACAACTAAAGGGGGGACAGATATTGATTTAGAAAATGATACTCCACTTCACTTTATGTAACTTTCAAAAAGAAACAAAAAAAAAGTGATTGTAATCATATCATGACACCATATTTTTTATAATATGTAAAAACTGAAAGAATGAATATTATATGTTAATGAATGAATGTGAATATGTTAATTAATGAATGTTATATGTTAATGAATGAATGTTATATGTTATTAATGGATGAATGAATGAATGTTATATGTTATTAATGGATGAATCAATGATTAATGTTATATGATTGGGTTTGGGGAATTGAGAGTGATGTGAGGGGGGGGAAGGGCCAAATGAGCTTCCACTGTCACATGGTTGACCCTATTAAGTAGAGAATATTAAACTATTCTCGAAACAAAGAGAAGCTCAATAAGGTAATGCACTTTTCAATTTAAGAAATGCATCGTTTGAAGCATCAAACCAATATGCTGTCTATATGTATGACCAGTCGTCAGTCTCCGCAATGGTACATTTCCACGAATATTTTTTTTTTTTTTTTTTAAATGATGATTCATCGCAATTTTGACGAAACCAACTGACGAATCAACAAAAAGGCCCGACGAAGTTTCTATATCTACGACGAAGATTCTGTCATAGCTACCCGCAACTTTTGTCACAATTACGATAAACTTTCGGCGTAGACACCAAGCCACTCCCTGCCCATTTCGTCACACGTTCGACGCACTTTTTGGTGTTCTTCCGACGCTACTCCTTACTAATTTTGTCACAAAGTTGACGAACTCTTGGTGTTGTTTCGACGCTACTACTTGCCTATTTCGTCGCACATTCGACGAACTTTTGGTGTTGTTTTGATGCTACTCCTTGCCCATTTCATCGCAATGGCGATGAACCACTGTTGTTGTTTCGACGCTACTGCTTGCCCATTACATCGAACTGGCGACAAACTTCTGGTGTAATTCATTAGTGGATACACGAAGTTTCTGTCGATATTCTGACATAATCCTGAAACATTTCACGATGCCGTCAACCGAGGATTATTTGTCATTATTTTGACGTTTGATTCGTTGTCGGCATTTCGACGAAAAAATAGGGATGAAAAGATTTTCGCCATTGTGTTGCTCTTCCGATAAAGATGTGTCGAACTACCGACGAATGTCTGTCAAAAAATGGTGTCATATTCAATAGTGAACAAACATAAGGAAACTAAGGAATAATGAGATAAAAGTTCATAAAACTATATTATGCATTATGTAATGAGATTTTTGTTGATAAAACAAATTATATTAGTGAAAACAAATAAATATTGTTCTAAAATGAGGAATCTTTCATATACAAATTTATACCTTGCAAAATAAATAAATATATATCTACCTTGTGGGTTGGGAAGCAATGAGGATCGTAGGATACTAGTGGAGAAAGGACTAGTTATTCCCACCTCCAACCAAAATAGTTTAGGAGAAATAAATGCTCCATCTATATACTCCTTTTGGAGTTTGTTCATGGTTGTAATTAAAATTAAAACAGCTATAGTACCTCTTGAGTCAGGGGAATGGTAGTAGCAAACCATCACGGAATGAGTAGCGATCCGACTACCTTATCGACTTTTCCTAGGTGAGAATGGTTATCTCATTTTGGTTGAGTAACAACTATAAAAATTTGTGAATGAATGGATTTTAGAACCCTGCACGTATCAAAACAACTAGAATGGGTATTTGGACCTTTGAGGTTGTTGGGTTTAGAACCTACTTATTCTGAGTTAGGAACCTCTCTTCCAGTTATAGTGTTAAGTTGGTTGTAGGCACTAACTTTTACGGTAATGGATGGAGTAGAACCCTATGAGGATATAGGTAGAGGTGGTAATCTTCTAACTTGTAGGCTATTTATATCCATCCAAGGTGACCGTCGATGAAAAATTTTATGACCCACTCAGAGATAAGCGTATCCATGCTCGATATTGACAAGATTCAAGGAGCATACTATGTCGGTGGACTATTTGTCATACCCCTTGGATAGAGAGATAGATTCTACCAGAAGCATGTAGACCTTTGAGCCAACGTTATGTCGGTTATGCATACCCTATGTTACTCTATAATTCTATGCACATTCTGCCATGAGCATGTAGGCCTCAGGGCCAATGGCATGCCAGTGATGGACGTCTAGAGTACATTAGAGGTTTGGATGGTTATATATCAATAACATGTGGGCCTTAATGCCAATAGCATGAAGTGATGGACCACCTTTCTTGCTTAGTTGTTTGATGGACTGTTAGGAAGAGAAATTATAATGAAGCTTAATGTAGATAACAAACAACATACTTCGTAGCAATGAGGTGGTATAACCGAATATGGTTTTGGTATCTTAGTTTACAATTGGTTGGAACACCTTGGGTAGATGGTCATTAGGAAGTTTACCTTATGTGTAGTAGGCTGGTATAGCTATCTACTCTATCATCTCAAGCAACAGAATCTGCTCAGAGGCGTGGATAGGGATTATATCCACTTGGAGGGATCATATTGCACCCCCAATATGAACTAAGGAAATTTGACGACATGAAGTCCACATGACCTTTGCAAGACACTTATGGTAACCTTTACGTAATGTTAGCTAGGATTACTTCATTTCCTTTCTATTCTAGATCATTGGCATTAATGGTTGGTCTTGTTGTGGGCATGAATGATAAATGGTTGTTGTTGGGAATAAAATTGCATTATTGTCCTTAGTTGTCAATTAATTGTTGATATCATGATTGTAATGTTTTCAAAAAAATGTACATTTTTTTTAGATCTCATTGGGGTTGTTGTCACATAGCCATAGTATTTTGTTATATATATGATGAATTTTGATTTTGCATTGAATGTGCAATTTGATATAGGTTGGTCAATAGGAAATAGAAAATCACCAACAACCCGATTGATGTAGTGAAATTTGGTTATATGATATTAGTAAAGCCAAATGTCTTGCCATGAGTAGTGTTTATACTTCACATTTATATTTATTTATTTATTTGAAAATATTTGTATGCATGTTTTTATGGTTATGTATTCCTAAATGTGTAAGCTAAAACTTTGGTGTATTTTTTAGGGTTGTATAATGCTATTTTTTGTTGTTTAATTGGTTTTTAACCCTTGTGGGTTAGTACCATGGGTAGAGTAGAGCTTGATTATAGTTATTTAGTTTGAAAACTCATCAATCCCTCAGGAAGAATGTTAGGAAATCAATAGGTTGATCAAACCATTTCATACATAAACTTATGAGAGAAAAACATCCATACAAGCTTATAGAATGACCATAATGTAGAGATTAAAGACATACCACAATATTGTTAGAGTTTCCAATACTCCATAAAACCAAGATCACCTGCAAAACCTAGATTATCCTTCTACAAGGAGAAAATTAAATATGCAAGAGTAATTTGCAAAAGATGTGCAAATAATATTATTGGGAATAAGGAATTACATGAGATGACTTGCTTTTATAAAGCAATATGCAAAATCCTAAAGGTAAAGCCTAATTAGGACCTAAGTAAACTTAATAAAGTGTAATTAAATATTTAATTACACCAACACCCCCTCCCCTTGAATGCAACTTAGGGAGAATAAGAAACATGCAAATAATGCAAGGATGGTTCTATGAAAGCATGAATGGGTCTCAGCTACAAGGCCATGTTAGGTACCCATGTCCATATGCAAAAGAAATAGAGAATGCAATCAAGTTATGAAAGATGGAGGACTCCATAAAACCCCAAGTACACCATCCATCACATAGATACATAGGAAATTCCCCCCAATAAGAGGGAAAGATATGATGAAAGAGTCTAGAAGCTATGTATATCTCGATGTCGATGTCAAATTGTGACTAAAATTGATCCATAGGAGCAAGTACCATGAAGACTCTGGAACATTAACCCTAAAATGAATGGCCCTCAAACTAAGATGTGACCCAATGAGAATCTGATTCGATTCAAGATCATTAAGCATTGGCTCTCAATATGAGATATGAATTGATGTGAACCAAAATGTGTCAAGTTGTGAGCAAGATTGTGGCCAAAAGAAACTACAGAATCTAGATACAACTCATGTGAGTTATCATCAATATGAAGATGGGATCAAAGTGCATGTCATGTGACTACACTCTAATCAAATTATTATGCAAGAATCCCCCCTGATGAAACTTTATTGAAGTTTGTTTATTACAATACCCCAAGATTGTAAAAAGAGAACATGCAAAACATGCAGAAATCAAAGAGAAAATGAAAACATTAAGCATGCAAAAAGGAAAGATTGAATGCAAAGATTAATGTTCACATCTGCCTCCATGAAAAAAAATTAACCTCAAATCTGTGTAGAGGAAGAAATCAGCTTTCTGACGATATAAAGTTTTTGAAAAATGGACACTGTATGCTCAAGTTATGAATTTTTGAAAAAAAGGTAAATTTTGCCAGCCGACAATGTGGACACGAGCCTTTTGATTTGATTTTTGAAAAATTTACTTGTTGCATGCAAAAAATAATGGATACCCAGAGAATATTTTGGTGCTGCCAACAAAACCCAGAAAGTGTTTTTGAATCCAAAAAGCAAAACATGTGATTTGGTAAAAAAACAAAAAACTTCACCTGTAGGGAAAATAACCATGATTTTGACAGCCGATTCTACAAGCTATGCTCACTATCTACAAAATCTAGCAAATGCCCAGATGGTATTTTGTGATTTTAAACAAAATAGAAAAATTATTTTCTCAAAAATGCATGAAGAAAGAGATATTGGCCGTTTTTTATCCAAAATATACCAAAAAAATTCTCAAGGTCAATCCCCTGAGGATCCCCATAAAAAATGCTTTAATTAAATTTCTCCCAGATCTGAGAAGGGGCTTACAAATTAGAGCTCTGATACCATGTTAGAGTTTCCAATAAACTCCATAAAACCAAGGTTGAAGAGCACAAAATATTTACTAAGAGGGGGGGAGGGGGAAGGGCGAGGGGGAGAGGGGGAGGGGGCGGAGGGCGGGTGAATCAGTAAATCAATACAAACTTTACTTTCTCAAACTTTAATCAACTTAAATTTTATTCAATATCAACTTATTGTATGAATCAATACAATTTAGTTGACTTCCAAATTATTAAAATGTTTAAATGTCTTTTTACAAAAGAAAGTAGGCGTCAACCTACTTGACTTATTGATGAAGATTTAGTTGGATACAACCTACTAGGAGCACTAGCCCCTTAACTATTTAGTAGGCAACAACCTTGACTTGATGGATGAAAGAGGATTGCCTTCAATCAGATCTGCACTCTCCCAATCCTCTAATTTTCTTTTGTGATGAATGATCTCACCCTAAGCCCACACAAGAAGATGGGACTTCTGATATGAACAGCTTACAACTTTACAACCACACTTCAATTTTGGTTTGGATATCACATATGTATGTTATTCAATGGTTGCACACCTCTTCATGAAAGATCACATTTGTGTTTATACCTTTTGATCTGCCTCTTCATAACAAAATTGATTTTCTGATTTTATCTTCTTTTTATTACTTTATTACTATTAATTTAATGTGATATAGTAATCATATATTGATTCAGCCTTCGAATGGAGTAATACAACACTTCAAAAAATACTCGACCCCTTCAATAAGACGTGTTGTTTAGATGTAGCCTTTTCAAACCAACACAACTCTTTATAAAATAATTCTAATTTTTTCCTAACAAAAAGGCATTTAAGATGTGAACATACGTGTCTTTTCAAGAGATTTTCTTCTTCAGGCCACTCAATGACTCTTCACAAATCATTGCTTTAGTTATAAGATCTTTAATCTTTTGTTTTAGTTATAGCGTCTTCAAATGGAGACGTCTTTTCATTCGTATCTTGTTGGGCAGCGATTTCTTTTTGATGTAATGAATACGTTATTTTTCTTAACAAATTCTCCTTAATTATCATGCAGTCGCATTCCTTTTGAAAGTTCTTCACATCATTTGTTATGTCATCAAATCGGCTTTGTTAAAATAGACAATGTTCTTTCTTCTAAAGACTTTGATCTATAGATTTAATAGACAATGTTCTTTCTTCTAAAGGCTTCGATCTGTAGAAACTTCAATCTATAGATTTAATTTTGATCTGTAGCTTTAATTTTGATCTATAGATTTAATTTTGATCTATAGCTTTTAACTTTGATTTGTACAATCAATTTCAACTTTGATCTGTAGAATCAATTTCAATCTTCAATACGATCTATAGCTTCAATTTCTTCAATAACTCCATTATGCTCAAATTCAGCTTCATCAATTTTTCTTGACATCAATGACAATTCTTCTAACAATCTCCCTCTTTGTCATTGATGGCAACTTCTTCAATGGAAACTTTGATCTTCTTCTTTTTTCTCCCCTTGTGTCTAAAAGTATCCCCCTTTGACATCAATGGCAAGGGGTCTTCTATCAACGTTTTGTCTTTTTTGTTCCATGGAGCTACAAGATACTATGTATAGCTCCCCCTAAATGTATGCTTCCACCAATCAATTTGATGGATGTTGGACAACCCCCAATTTGTCCCTTAGATACTCAAATGCATCTCTTGGTAATGGTTTGGTGAATATATTAGCAATTTTCTCTTTTGTAGCTATATATTCCAAACACACTTGTCCTTCTACCACATTCTCTCTTAAAAAGTGACACTTAATAGGTATATGCTTGGTTCTTGAGTGCATCACTGGATTCTTGGAGATGTTGATTGCACTTGTGTTGTCACAATAGATAGTGCAAGGATGATTGTATTCCACCTTAATATCTTTTAAAGTTTGCCTCATCCACAAAAGTTGAGTGCAACATGTTGTTGCTGCTATATATTCAGCTTTTGCAATAGATAGAGAAATTGATTCTTGTTTTTTACTCGTCCAAGATACTAAGTTTCCTCCAAGAAAGAAGGCTCCTCCACTTTTGTTTTTTCTATCATCCACATTTCCTGCCCTATCCGCATTTTTGAATGCTTCAAGATTGAAATCTTTGCTGCTAGGGTACCATAGACCATATTCCATGGTTCCTTTCAAATACTTGAATATTATTTTCACTACATGAACATGTGTTTCTCTAGGTGCAGCTTGAAATATTTCTACCAATATTCCAACAACTTGCATTATGTCTGGTCTTGTAGCAGTTAGGTACAACAAACTTCCAATCATTAATCTATAAAGTGTTTTATTGGCTTCTTGAGATTCATCTTCTTTACTTAGCTTGCAACCTATAACCATGGGGGTACTCATAGGATTGCAATCTTCCATCCTAAACTTCTTTAACATTTCCTTCACACATTTTGTTTGAGAGATGAAATTCCTTTGCTAGATTGTGAAATTTGTAGCCCAAGGAAGAAAGATAGTTCTCCCAACATTGACATCTCAAACTCCTTTTGCATACATGAGGAGAATTCTTTGCACGTTTTGTCCATGTCTCCACCAAAAATGATGTCATCCACATACACCACAAAAATCAATAAATGTCCATCTTCTTTGATATATAGATTGTTGTCCACATCTCCTCTTTTGAATCCTTGTTCTTTGAGGTACTTGTCGAGTCTAGAGTACCAAGCTCTTGGGGCTTGTTTGAGCCCATAGAGAGCTTTCTTCAATTTGCACACATAATCCTTGTTTTTTGATAGTAGGAATCCTTCAGGTTGTTCAATATAAACCTCCTCCTCTAGGTCTCCATTGAGAAAAGCATATTTGACATCCATTTGATATACCTTGAATTTCTTGTGACTTGCATAGGCTAGAAACATTCTAATTGCTTCAATCCTTGCAACCGGTGCAAATGTTTCTTCAAAGTCCACGCCTTCAACTTGAGCATAGCCTTTGCACACTAATCTTGCTTTGTTCCTTGTGACTTGACCATCTTCATTTAGCTTGTTCCTAAAGACCCATTTTGTGCCAATTGTGTTCTTGTCTTTTGGTCTTGGGACAAGTTCCAAGTATCATTTTTCCCTATTTGATCCAACTCTTCATTCATTGCACCAATCCAACATTTGTCTTTGCTTGCTTCTTCAAAGGTTTTGGTCTCAACTTTGGATAGTAGTGCCACATGACAATCTTCATCATAATTTACAATTTTCCTTGTAGATCTACATCTATCTTGAAGGATCAATTCTTCAAGATGGTTCTTTTGCACAAACTTGGAAGGTGTCTTTGGTGTCTTCATGGGAGTATTTTGTGGAGATTCTTCTTTTGTTTCTTCCTCCTTTTCATCTTCTTTGGAGTTCTCATCTTCTTTGTCTTCATCACTCATGGTTTGAACATAATGATAGCTTTGTTCAACTTCTTTGAATTGCTTTCCTTCATCAACTCTTACATTGGAACTTTCAACTATTTTGTGAGTTCTTTTGTTGTAGCATTTGTATGCTTTACTCTTTGATGAGTAACCAAGAAAGATTCCCTCATCTGCTCTTGCATCAAATTTACTCAAGTCTTCTTCATCTCTTCTAATGTAGCAAGTGCTTCCAAAGATCTTGAAATATTTGGCAATTGTTGGTCTCCCTTTCCAAATTTCATAGGGTGTCTTGTCATTGTTCACTCTAATTTGTGCATGATTCAAGATATAAACTATTGTGTGAATTGCTTCCTTTCAAAAGGAATCTACTATCTTTGATTCATTGAATTTTGCTCTTTCCATTTCTTGAACTATTCTATTCTTTCTTTCTGCAACCCCATTTTGTTGAGGGGTTCTAGCTGCAAAAAATTGCCTTTTTATCCCATGTTCTATGCAGAAATTTTCAAATTCATTTGATGTAAATTCACCTCCATGATCTGATCTAAGATATTTTATCTTTGTATTTGCTTCATTTTCAACCAACTCTTTAAAATATTTGAATTTCTCAAAAGCTTTAGATTTTTCCTTTAAGAATGTAACCCAAGTCATTCTTGAGAAATCATCAATCAACAACATAAATTATCTCTCTCTATTCATACTTTTGGTTTTTGGCCCACAAAGATCGGTGTGTATGACTTCCAATGGCTTTGATGAAGAGTGTTCCTTAGGCTTGAAACTTGACCTTGTTTGCTTTCCAAGTTGACACTCCTTACAAATGATGTTGGAAGGCTTTGCTATTCTTGGCATATCTCTCACAGCATTTGATATAGTAACTTTGACAATATTATCAAAGTTGAGGTGACCTAGCCTTTTGTGCCACAACCAGCTTTCATCCTCTTGTACCAAGTTGCAACTTTCACAACTTATTTCCTTTAGAACATACAAATTGTGTTTTCTATCAACTTGTGCAATTAGTCTTCCATCTTTCTTGATTTCACATTTTTTAGAATGAAATGTGATACTATGCCCTTGATCACAAAGTTGGCTAACACTTAGTAGATTTTCTTTTAAGCCTTTAACATATAAGACATTTTTTGTTTTTGTTCTACCATTATCTAGGCTAAGTGTTCCTTTTCCCTTTATTTATTTTCTTGTGTTATCACCAACTATTACCGTTCCTTCATCAGTTGGTTCAAGGGAGATGAACTTTATTTTATCACCTATCATGTGCTTTGAGCACCCACTGTCAATGTACCATCTATCATTTTTACTTTATGCATGTAAGGCTATTTGAATGAACATGGATTTCTCCTTCTTCTTCCACACTTTGATAGGCATTTCTTTCTTTTTAATGGACTTGTCTTCTTTCTTGTTTTGCTTTGAAAATTTATTAAAAATTGTCCTACAAGCTTGTGCCTTGTGCCCAAAGTTATTACAATTGTAGCATATGCTATTGAAGTCCATTAAGGGTGTGAAAGGATTATATTTTCTCCTAATGTAACTAGGAATATTCTTTTCTTTATTCTTACAACGTAAGGCCTTGTGGCCGAACTTGTTACATAGAAAACAATAGCCATTAAAAGCATAAAAGTGCCTAGTATTTAGTCTTCTTTTAGGATCAGCACTTATCCAATCTCCTTTGTTTTCTTTTAAGAAGGTCTTGGTTTCTTCTTTGGAATTTGTGACCTTCTTGGACTGTCTTTCAAAACTACCCCCTGTTTTATCATGAAAAAAATTTTGAGCCTTCATGAGCTCATTCAACTTGGTGGAGCTTTCATCAACCTTTGTGTGTTGCTCCTTTGTCTTCTCCAACTCCATCTTTAGCATAAAAATTTCTTGCTCCAGTTTGTCACATTCCATCTCTTTTGAATTAAGCTTGATCTTCATTTCTCCTTCATTTCTTTCAGCTTCCATAATTAGAGCCCTCAAGTCATCAATAGTTTTGCTTGATTCCTCTAAGTCTTTTTTCATCTCATTGATCTTCATTTTGTGCTTGGTAACCTTCTTCTTTAATTCTTCATTTTTCTTGTATGCATAGTGAAGCCCTTCCTCAAGATCTACTTCTTCTTCATTGCAATTTTGCTCATCTTCTTCTTCATACTTGTAGTTTGTGTCTTCTTCAGCCATGAATAAGATTTCTTCCTCATCATTGCTTGGGAAATCTTCACTTTGTTCTTCATAAGTGTTGCCATCTTTCTTTGAGTAGAAACTTTTTTTTTGTTTTTGAGATTTATTCTTTGAGTTGTATTTGGAATTCTTCTTTCCATTTTTCTTGGTGCTGATCTCATTTTCTTCTTCACTTGAGTTGCCATCCTCTTGAGGACATTTTGAGGCATAATTTCCAATATTCCCACAATTGAAGCACTTAAAGGGGAATTTTCCTTTATATTTCCCTTTTCCTTTCTTAACTTTTCCCATGAAGTAGGCTTCTGCTTCATCACTTGATTTGTCACTTGAAACTTCATGCTTGTTTTTACCCTTTTTGGATGCTTTGAATGAGACTTCCTTTTGTGGTGATCTTCCTTCAATCCTCATTTCATAGGCAACAAGGATCCCATGCAGTTCATCTTTTGATAGTTGGTCTAAGTTTTTCAACTCTTCCAATGCTACAACCTTGGCCTCAAACTTTGTGGATAGAGAACTTAGAATCTTATCAACAATAAAAGCATCATCAATATCTTCACCAAGTCCTCTCGTAATGTTCATTGTTTCATCAACATGAAGAAAGTATGATGTTATGTCTTCATCTTCATTCATTTTCAGAGTCTCCAACTTCGATAAATTTTTAGCTTTGCCTTCTTTACTTTGCATTTCCTTCATAGATGTTTTTAAGCTTGACCCATATCTCTTTTGCTGATTTGCAATACATGACCTTTGTAAATTCGGAATTTGTTAGGCTGCAAAGAAGAGCATGCTTAGCTTTTGCATTATTTTCACTTCTCTTTTTCCTGGCTTGATCCATTGGAGGGGTTGCTAGATGTGTATACCCATCAACAACATATTGTCATACATAAAACCCAAGGGAATTCAAATATGCTTCCATCTTGATACTCCAAAATGCATAATTAGTCCCATCAAAGATGGGTGCTTTGACTATGTTGTTGTTATCTGCCATATGTGCTCTTAAGGATCTCCTTCAAGTGGTTAGGCTTTCAAGAAGGACCTTGCTCTGATACCAATTGAAGAGCACAAAAGATTTACTAAGAGGGGGGGTGAATCAGTAAATCAATACAAATTTTACTTTCTCAAACTTTAATCAACTTAACTTTTATTCAATATCAACTTATTATATGAATCAATATAATTTAGTTGACTTCCAAATTATTGAAATGTTTAAATGTCTTTTTACAAAAGAAAGTAGGCACCAACCTACTTGACTTATTGATGAAGATTTAGTAGGCTACAACCTACAAGGAGCACCAGCCCCTTAACTATTTAGTAGGCACCAACCTGCAAGGAGAATCAACCCCTAATGCAAGGCACCAACCTTGACTTGATGGATGAAAGAGAATTGCCTCCAATCATATTTGTACTCTCCTAATCCTATAATCCGATTTTGTGATGAATGATCTCACCTTAAGCCCACACAAGAAGATGGGACTTCTGATATGAACAGCTTACAACTTTACAACCACACTTCAATTTTGGTTTGGATATCACATATGTATTTTATTCAATGGTTGCACACCTCTTCATGAAAGATCACATTTGTGATTGTACCTTTTGATTTGCCTCTTCATAACAAAATCGATTTTATGATTTTATCTTCTTTTTATTACTTTATTACTGTTAATTTAATGTGTTATAGTAATCATATATCGATTCAACCTTCAAATGGAGTAATACAAAACTTCAAAAAAGACTCGACCCCTTCAGTAAGACGTGTTGTTTAGATGCAGCCTTTTCAGACCAACACAACTCTTTATAAAATAATTCTTAACTTGTCCTAACAAAAAGGCGTTTAAGATGAGAACATACATGTCTTTTCAAGAGATTTTCTTCTTCAGGCCACCGATGACTCTTCACAAATCATTGTTTTAGTTATAAGATCTTTAATCTTTTGTTTTAGTTATAACGTCTTCAAATGGAGACGTCTTTTTATTCCTATCTTGTTGGGCAGCGATTTCTTTTTGATGTAATGAATATGTTATTAGTCTTAACAAATTCTCCTTAATTATCCTGCAGTTGCACGCCTTTTGAAAGTTCTTCACATCATTCGTTATGTCATCAAATTGGCTTTGTTAAAATAGACGACGTTCTTTCTTCTAAAGACTTCTATCTGTATATTTAATAGACAACGTTCTTTCTTCTAAAGACTTCAATTTATAGAAACTTTGATCTATAGATTTAATTTTGATCTGTAGCTTTAACTTCAATTTGTAGATTTAATTTTGATCTGTAGCTTTTAACTTCAATTTGTAGAATCAATTTCAACTTCGATCTGTAGAATCAATTTCAATCTTCAATACAATTTGTAGCTTCAATTTCTTCAATAACTCCATTATTCTCAAATTCAGCCTCATCAATTTGTCTTGACATCAATGACAATTCTTCTAACAAAGGTCACCTGCAAAACCTAGATTAGCCTTCTACAAGGAGAAAAATCAAAGATGCAAGAGCAATTCGCAAAAGATGTGCAAATATAATTATTGGGAATAAGGAATCACATGAGATGACTTGCTTTTATAAAGCAATATACAAAACCCTAAAGCTAAAGCCTAATTAGGACCTAATTAAACTTAATAAAGTGTAATTAAATATTTAATTACACCAACAAATATTACTTAAGATATGTCATGGAAAAACCCAACCTCCAAAAGCGTCCACATTCAATGTATTATTCAATAATGAAGCATTGCGATACACTTACAAAGTCTCCATGAACACTTCTAAAACATCAAGCTCCTACACTACATCCTCCATGTGTCCAAGCATAATGGTAACCATGCAACCACACATGCCATTTCATGTTTCACATATGCACTCTGCAAGAGAGCTCAATACAAATGATAACTAAGCCAGCCAACCAACCTCAACTACTGAACATGTGTTTACTTTTATAGATTCAAGCTCACTCAAACATAACTTTTGGTATTGGAAAAACCATGTGTCTCAAAACCATCAGTACACAAAACCATTGACCCAACCTTTACTTTTTGTTACAAGATTTTTCCAATATTAAATAGTTTCTCAATGTGCAACCTACACATTAAATATCTAACCAATGTCACATGCAAATTTAGTGGACCTAAATGAATATTTAATGGTGCTAAACATATCTACTAAAGATGCACCACAAATAAATATTTACTTTACATATTAAAATACTTATTTTTTATGCAAGGTGTAAAATACTTCTTTCCTAACAAAGAAAGTGAATTTAATAAGTATGGAAGGCTTCAATGTGGGTTACCTAGTCAACTATTTTATCTTCTTAAAGGATGTATATGTTGAGTAGACTCTGATTCAACATGCCTTGACATGGGTACACATTGGAGGTATGAGCTTGCATTCAATCCATGTAAGAGAATGGTTACATAGATGAATGGGTTTCCATGTGTCTCGTGACATAGCACTCCCTTTTGAACACTCTCATTTGCCTTTTTGACAGTTAATTCTTCTTTTTCGAAAATCCACAAGATTTTTGGGAGAGAATTGTTGAGAAGTTTGGAGAGTTTTTTAAGTTTTCTCATATGGTCCTTAGAGTTTTAGGAGTATTTTGGATTAGATTGGGGCTTTGTGGGTCTGGAGAAAGGGTTTGGTTGAAAGAAGAAATATTTCATTATCCTTCAATGCTTTGAGAGGTAAGCTCCCTTTCTTTGGCATTTGCTTATTCTTGTATTTATGCATGCTTGAAAGAGTGAAATGAATGCTTGTAATGTGTGTAAATGGTATGTGCATTAATGATGAGAAAGAGTTGCTCTTGATTCACTATGTGAGTTTTTTGAGAATGCCTCCTTATTGTTTTAATTGTATGCATGTTTTACCTTTGGTTTTGCCTGTCTCTCCAAATTGAGATCAAGCCATGTGTTTATTGTTTATAGGGAGATCTCTTTAGAAGTACATTCTTATCTGCATTTTGGTGGTTGTTGCAAAATAAAGAATTGTCATTCTCTTTTGATTTATGGGTAGAGAAGTAGATGTGTTGGGTAGTTTGATTGAGATGGGAAGTGGTGGAAATGGAGATTATGCAATGTGGTTATATGTGAAATGATTATGGGAATGTTGGTGGGATTGAGTTGAGACACAAAGTATATGTACTTCTTAAAGGATTTAGATCCCTCTTGACCCAAAGAATTCATTTATTCTTCATTTTAGAATGTTGATCCATAGTATTGTAAAGAGGTTGTTTGGGAAATAGACGTGTTTCCAAGCATTATTGGATGAAAGGTAAAAGAATTGAAACACATTGTGTGAATTTTTATTTTGTATTTCTAAAGTTAGAGAGAAAATCATGTTTTACAATGTGATCTTAGTTGTTTCTTTGATAGTTGGAGTTCAAGTTCAAAGTGAAGGAAAACTTATTCTTTCCCTTAATATTGTATTCCATAAAAATTTGGGAGCTTTTAAATATTTTTTAAAATTTGGCATTTTTATAAAAGTTGGTTGAATCACAGTTGAAACCAATACGGTGTAGTCACAACCATATTAATGTGATGACATTCTAATTGGTTGGATAGTGACCCAAGGTAAAAAAAATTAATGGTTTAAAAAATTTCTAGATTGAAACTTCTACAATAATATACTATATAATTAGCTGATAGGCTATATATAGTGTGAGCTTTGGCCTAAAACCTATCTCACGCCGTCTAACTACCTCGGTTGCCGTGAAACTGGGATGGTTTTTAGTCGCAATCAAATCAAAGTAAATCGGATCTAAATCAAATCCAATCTCTGATCGGATCTGAATTAAATCCAATCGCTGAATTAATAATTAAATTTGAACTCGCATCGTTTAAAAGGCTTAAAAAATCTCGTCTCCAGCTCAAGAATCGATCAACTCTAAAACCCTGATATTTTTTTATTTACTGTCTGCATGTTGTAAATAGATTGAAGCAGCCGCTATAGGTTCAGGTGATCTGGCCCAATTGTCAGCCCTGCCGTTTATGCACTCCCATCATGACATGCGCCCTTCTCCTACAGTATTCGTAGCAGGTCTCAGGTTCTATTCTCTCTATGGAGGACAAGGCGTACTTACTTTCGTTGTTGCCAAGGCTCTTTCCTTCCCTTGAGGCGATGGAAATAATGCCAATCTAAAGTGAGCAAAGTAGTGGAAGCCCTCATTGCAGGTTATTATGGAGAACAATGCACCCATTTACGGCTCCATCAATAAACAGAACAAAATTCTCCTCAAGGCGGCTCTTGCAAAAACTCAATATGGGAAAATCAGAGCGCATGGTAAGCTTTTCATGATTTTTAGCCGATAGGTGATATATATAGTGAAATTTCAGCTGAAAATTTGTCTCATGCCGTGAAACAACTCCTAAGTTGTTAAACTGCGAAGTAGTTTGTTGTTTCGGTCTTCTCGAGCTCAAGAATCGAGCAACTTTAAAACCCCGATATTTTTAGATTTACTTTCATTTGTCATAAATAGATTGAAGCAGCAACTACACGGAGACTGATTTTGATTCGTCTCATTTTGTAAGTGGATGAAGATAGTACTTGAGCCCCCCTTACTGTAACTACAGGCAGGGCCCCTTTTGTATCAATTATTCCAGCCATAACTCAAACTTGTGCCAGCGTTATGAAATCCCTAGTATTTACCACTGGACTACAACAATCAGGCGACTCAAACTTATTTTGACCTTATTTGTACAAATTTTTTAACATAAAAGGCTTGGCGAATTGTCTCTGAAAATTTTGTAGAGATTTTAAAGCAACCTGAGATTTTTTAAAATCTAGATTGAGGGGGCTATTTAAAGGTCCTAGCATTGTATCTCCTCATCAAATGTAGGTTGACTGTACCCTCAACAGAGTTTTGAAATTGGAGCAAATTTGTGCAAATTGATGTAGAATGCAGATGAAGCAATTTAAAGATGAAGAGCAGGAAAAGTAAATTAACATCAATTAGGCTAAAACAACTTTGTTGAGGGCTTACTAATAAATTTCTCTAAAAAATAGTTTCTGATGAACTATTCCCTAGCATCAAAGCTCCATCTGGCAGAAGCCCTTATTTGAGCAGATGGAGACAATCAAGTAAGATAGGATGGGCACTCCATTTAAAACAAATGCTTGGGTGAAATCACTAATGATAAGCCTCCATCCTCGTCAGCTATAACTCTTTCTGCTTTTAGCTAGAGCAATCATCGAGTTGTCAATATATGTTTTTAGAGCATTTTAAAAGATGAGATGTTTTTTTTTATTTTTAAATTTGGATATAATTAGCAGTTTCAAAATTATAAATCTAGTCAGACTTATATTGAATCTGTGCTATAACAAAATACATTAAACAATGTCTCCAAATCAAAATTGAATGTGTCATCTCTAGCGCAAATGTGAGAGTGTTTACACTTCCTTTAGATTGTAGGGGTTTTGCTTACTGGTAATGACTTGAGTTCTTACAAGATGTTCTTTGAATTTTAAATCCACAATCAATACTTTTTATACTGAAATTTTCCAATTGTGTCCTGTATAATTAGAAACTACATTTTAGCCAAGGCTTTAAGGACATTCCTTGAAGACTATGTGGTGCCTAGAACCTAATGTAAGCAGAAGAAGTTAATGTGGTAGAGGGCAGTTCTGTCTGAGACCAATTTGTAGTCAAAAAATTTGTACAGTAAAGAAACCTTAGGGGATCTAGAGAAAAATGGTTGGAGATCAAGAAAACACAGGCATTAATTTCAAAGAAGGCTTACAACCCTATAACATAATATATGGAGCATGCTCTGTTATCTTCCTTTGTTATGATATTACATTTTTCTTTTTTATTTATTTTATGTTTACTATTTTTGTTATCTGCATTTTGTTACAATTTTACATTTTTGTTTCTTATTTATTTTATGTTTACTATTTCTGTTATCTACATTTGTTATGATTTTACATTTTTGTTTCTTATTTATTTATGTTATCTGCATTTGTTATGATTTTACATTTTTATCGTAATGATACCAGTTATGGTCATAGATTTTCACTTCTATTTTTTTTACTTTAATGCCTACTGGCAGTATGTAAAATAAACTGCAACTTGTATTTACTTGTTGGTATTTTCTTCACATGAATGGTAAAAGTTGAAATCATAAGATGGCACAAAATGTAAACCAAATGGGTAAATCACTCGAGAACATATTAAATAAACATTTTTTTGTATGTTGACCTCCCTCCCTGTTTTTAATTGACATTTTTCTTGAATTAGTTAACTTCTTAAATTCAGTTCGAGGGGTTGCAGGGTTTCCTTAATCTTTTATTGCTTTTCACAGACGTGTTTCTAAGGCAATTCAAGACAACGATCAACACCTTAAAGTGGGCGCTGAGTGAGATGGTGAGAAACCCCCAAGTTGTCAAGAAGCTGACGGTAGAAATTGAATTTGTAGTACGAAAACACTGTATGGTGAGCGAATCCAAACATGCTAGCACAAAATACTTGTAGTGTGTGGTGAAAGAGGTCTTCTGAATGTACCCTACAGGGCCCCTAATGTTGGCTACTTTATACTTAAGAAGATAAGGCTAATCATGAGTGTGTGGGCAATAAGAAAGATCCAGCAGTGTGGGAAGATCCCTCAACGTTCAAGAGTATGCACATGTTTTGGAATTCTCATCCGAGTGATAGTTCATTTACTATACAAATGAAAATCCAGAAATGTATAATTACTTATTAAAATTCACCATGGAAGCTCCAACTACTTAACCAAATTACAGTCAACATATCACTTAATTAATAAACATCAATTTTTTAAAGTCCAAGAGATTTAGTTGTAGAGTTTCTAGGAAAGACTATGTTTGAAGTTTGTGGAGCTTCAGGAAAAAGAATTATTCTCGAAGCTTTGTAACTAAATCACTTAATGACAAATAATAGGTTTTATGTAAATTAGATATTTTGATTTTAAAATGGAAAATGACTCAATAGAGAAATTAGTTAAATCGGCTCTATTTTTCCCTATAGTTTCATATATTGACAAAAAGTTTGACATAGCTAGGGGAGAGGGGTCCATAATGGAGCAGGGTCCAATAGTGAGGATAGAAGTAGTCCTCAGTAGACCCCATAGTGGAGCACTTTAATATCCAATTGCAAAACACTTTTTATCCATAAAGTATGCAAAGTGACAAATCATGTGATGCCACATCAGTGTACCAATAAAACATGACTTAGTGCACCACTATGGGTCTCACTTTTTTTTTGGGGGCTTTTTTGGATACCTCAACAAAAAGCATGCTAATGTGGCATCATATTTAATGATTTGGCCCTAAAACGAAATATAGAAGCAAATGAGTTGCCAAATAAACTGTTGTACAAAATTGGGAGTGATTTGAAATTTTCACGAAGAATTTTGAGAAACATGAAGTTAGTGTGCTCCACTATAGGCCCCTCTCCCCTACATTGAGCAGAAATATCAGATAGAATTTTCTTAAATTTTAATTAAACAAATGACTACCCAGCCTGAGATTTAATAATTTTGCATTGTATATTTTTAATCATTTATTAAATTGTAATCAATTTGTTTCTGCACAAACCCTTTCTCTGCACAAACCAAGAATCAAGATATGATAATGCTATCTATTTATATTGTGATTGAGTTTGTGTTTGCAATTGCATGTGTGCATGCGACCATATGTATGGCATGTGTTTGTGCGCAATCCTTGTTGTTGGCATGTCTCCCTCTAGGATTTCACTCTTCTTTTTTTACATGTTAACTTTATGTTTACAACTATGTAACATTTTTTTTTGGTTTGAAATATTCTAGTTGGTGATAGATTGGTTTTACTTTTAGTGATAAAAATTGTGCATGGTTAAAAGTTATTTGAGACCATTCATTGTTTGAAGGATGTTCCATTTGCCATTTATCTGCTAACTGTGTTCCAAAGGGAAAAACAAGGTAGGTTTTTTAATGCCCTTTGCTGGTCTGAAACATTTAGACCTTCAAATTTTGTTAGTGGCCAGTGAATTTAAACAGCTAGTATTCAAAGTCTGGCCCCCTCTTGTTTAAACTTTAAAGTATTTAAACTATTATACCTATCTATATAAATAAATAAATAATTATAAATATTTTCTACATTTAAAAATGGTGGATTCATTGTGTATATCATTTACGTCTTTACATTGCTTTGAAATTTATGTTTGTGAATTTCAGTAAGTGTAGGGACACATAACTCACTCAAAGGTAAAAATGTATGTGGAGCAGCTCTAAGAGCAAGTAATTTTTTTATTACATGTATTCTATAGGGAAACTGTAAATCTTCAGGATCGCCTTCGATAAATACTCTCTGAATTTTGCTATGGTCTCATCCATGTGAGGGGATAAAGTTTAATTTTCCTTAGCGTTTATTAGCAAGAAATCAAGTTGTTGCTTTGAACTTCTTCTACGTAGCCCATGAGCATGTCTACAGACCTTATCCCTCCCTTGAATTCTTTGAACTCGCAATCTGTTGCGGCTGAAGGAAGCATATGAGAGCACTTCTAGTGGTCCAACATTTATAACATTCACTCTTCATCTGGAGATTACAAACTAATTTAAACCCCGAATAAAATTGTTAAATGCTTTTTTGCTAATCTCTTTTTTTCATAAGATAGACTCTTCATTTTCATATCATCTTTTTCTTCATCAGAGGGCTCTCTTTCTGCCTCTAATTCTATAGTTAATTATTTCAAGAAGGAATTTGACACTGTTTTTGATAAGTCTTGTGTTTCAATTGGCTGTCTCCTAGCTTTTGTACACCTTAAACTTACATGAATTCGTGGTGGGTTGACTGATTCTTTGGTGTACCCACAAATTGAAAAAAAATTGTTTGATGTATTTTTTAAATAACCAAATTTATTTGATAGATAATCAATTTTGGAAATTAAAGAGGCTTGCCATGCTCTAATCAGTTTTTTTTTAAGGTGACCCCGAAATGTCAACCCAAATAGTTTGTAAATTTGTACTCACCTAGAAGTAATAATAAGATTTGTTCATGGGCACCATTTTCCCAACTTTGATTTTTTGCAAACTTCTTTAAATTTTAACAACATATCAATTGACCAACACAGCAATTTGAAAAAGTGATAACCAAAGAGATGTACATGTACGAAGAGTGATTGTTTAGCTTTAAAGTTATTTGCACATACAAAATAGTTAACAGGCTCCATTACCAATTGAGATTCCTTTGATGGATAAAAACTATGATATATGCTTGAAATGTGAACCCGTCTTCTCCATCCATCTACAAAGACAAATCTCTTGAGAATGCTATCTAAGAATTTCCAAGAAACTTTGTTGTTGGCTTCATTCATACCTAATTTTAATATCCCATCTTTTATTTTTTGTTTGGTGTTGTGAATGGCCTAATATGCTACTCTTTTCCCTCCCCCTATTTGAAACTCCCTTGGTAGTTGGGAAATATTGTAAAATACCTAGCTAACTTTTTTTCTCTTTGTAAATGTTTGATGGAATTAAAATGCAAGATATTATATTTATAAAGACAACTCTCCGGAAAACCAATGATGCCTATAAACATTCTCTGAATAAATCTATATAATTCCATAATTCCATATCAGCTGATAGTAAAATAGTACTATCAATGTACTAATCATAATATGGAAGTGTAATTTTGCAGTGTTCATCTAAGTTGATAGTAAAGTCTACAATCTTGACCTCTTGATGGCAATAAGTTAAAATGCCTTCCAGTTGAATGGGTGTTAGTTGATACTACTGATCTATACCCTTAATTTCCAACTTATACACTTTGTGGCAACTAAGATCACTTTAATTAAACAAATTGCTATAAATATCTAAATCTGCGAAAAAGATATAACCTATAATTTAGCTTTCATTTGGAGACTATAGTGAATTTTCTTCAACTTATTCTTCTTGTAATGAGAAGTTAACCATATTTTACTTTTGTGATGATTCCTATCACAGTTGCTCTTTAAGTCGAGCATAGCAGCCATGGAAATGCCAAAGAAGAACTTTGAAATCAAGTTTCCCACCATTGCATCATTTAAAGGAAAAATATTTATATACATTTATTTTCCTTTTTAAACATAGTAATGAGAACACAACATTGTTAAATTTGAATTTATATTCATTTATCATCATTAATTTTTTGATATTTTATTCCTCATTTGTTAATATTAGATGTTATCATTTCTTTTTTTTCGAGTGTTTAAGTCCGTCATCTTTTTCATTAATATAGAATCTCCTTTATTCTTCATATTATTATGTGAAATGGAATATGAATTTATAATTATCTTTTACAACTGATTATTTTTATTAAATAATTTTGCATGAGAAATGCTAAAAGAATTCGTACACTCAATTTTGTTTAGAATATTAAAATCTATCTTCATATTTCCTAAATTTGCAAGAGACATTTTCAACTCCATTAATTAGGGTTATGTGAATGCATTACAGTGCATGACATAATTGATAAAACAATGTTTAAGATCAAAATTATATAAGAATTTTTGAATGCTCTAGGAATTGACAATTCTATTAAATACTATTTGTTTAAAATCCTAGATCAATATTAAAATCTTGAACCCTGATTCATCATGTTATAAATGCATTTCTAATCAATGTTATTACTAAAGGATTTTTATCAGTTTTGACCATTGGTACAAAGGTCTTTGTAATTCATTTTACTATCAAATTTTCCCAATGTTACATAGAGAATAACCCTAAATTCAAGTTTATCACCATTGCATTATTTAAAAAAAAAGTTATTAGAAAGATATATACATATTATTTTTCTTTAATTTGAGTAATGAAAACAAAGCATTGTTGAATATTAAATTTTTGCTACATTTTTTATAGTGCAATTATAGTGCAAATTTTTTGAGTTAAGATTGATCATTTAGTTTCTTATGCTAACTAGTTTGAATAAAACAAGATTTCAAGTACCACTGTAGGATTTGAACATTTTGTAAGAAATACTTTAGATTGAGAAAAAAATTATGTTCCTTTTTAAGAAATTGATTCATGATGCTACAAAGGCATTTTTGACCATCGTTAGGAAGGCATCTTTGACCCATTAAATATTAAAACAATGTATGAGTGAAAAGGCCTACAAATAACTGACAACACATCCTTCTATTGTATCCTAAATTATCCAATATGTATAAGTTGAGGTCTATAATCTTGTATACTAATGGAGGAGTTTGGCAAAACAAATCAGATGTAGATAAAATTCAAATTCATGTATCGTGTCCTTTTCTCTAAAATCTTTTAGTGAGCAAGTAAATATATTGTGCCTTCTCGAGCCCTGTCTTCTCGAGTTGGTTGGTTGTCTACTTTTCTTTTCACTAAAAGACAAATCGACATAGAGAATTGTTACATATATTTTTACCACTTGCATTAGTGGTTATACAATCGTGTAGAATTGCATTATCACATTGGATCATAGTGTGTCTTATTTTTGCATATGTCCAACATTTTCATCAACCAAACTATGAACATCGGTACACAATCCTCTTGTATATGCTTGGCATATCTAGTTATTGTTACAAGGACATTGTATCATAGAACATTAAAAGATGTTAGCATTTTTAGGTTGTTTGTACTTGATTACCAATTGTTGTTGTAAAGTGATTGCAAGATATTTCCTAATAAATTTTATTACTTGTCCACTATATCCTACTCAACAACAACCTTTAGAGCAAACTTAGAACCATTTTCATTTGGAATATTAAATTCTTGGTCATAAGTTGTAATTGTAACAACCAAGAACTGTTTCTAACTAACCTTGCTAGACAGTTTTCCAACTCTCTGCACAAATGCCTTCGAAACATAAGCATAAAAAATCATTGACTATAAAATCTTCAAAATTGAACTTTATAAAAAGAAAATCATCAATTCCCAATAAGAAAATAATTTTATATCGGCATAACCCTTGCACCCCTACTGGTGCAAGTGCTAGTGTGGTAGTAATCAGTATAGTGTGGCTACAACAATAGCTCTCAAAAACTTAATTTTTGAAAGGATCGCTACATTATGTTTTTTGATGTGTTGATGCTTACAAGAGCTAAATTATAATTAAAAAAAAGTAGTCTAAGTTTAGGATGTATCTTGTACCCTATGCTAGTGTGCCAAAAGTGTTTGTAAGAAAGGACATATATGTTTATATCGAATGCAAGATTGAGTTTATATTTCTAATGCATGTAAGGAAAGAAAATATCTCTCTAACTTCTTGTCACATCTTTTAAATGAAAGAAATCATCTATATTTCACATATGATGTAAAGACATATTAATCCTTCTCATTAAATCTATGAGAATGTGAATATATAGTAATACTTGTAGGAATGTAAATGTCTTCCATTGTACTTTTCTATACCACATCTTATGTTGAATGGAGGTTAACATAAAGAGAATAATGTCATGTTACTCGTTTGATTACTCCTAGGAAAATAAATAAATTACTAAATGATTTCACTATCATATTATATGGTTAGATTAGGTAAAGATGAATAAATCATCTATTTCCTTACTATTTTTCTTTCATTTAAAAGATTAAGTATATGGACTTATTTGTCATATGATTAAATCATTTAAATTTATTCATTTTCTTAAATGTTTAATTGGTTGTTAAGATCATTAATTTAGTCAATATTAGGGAAGATGTAGTCCTCCCTCTTTTCATTTAGTAACTTGGAGTGGTCATCTTAAAAATACCACTCCCTTTAGTGTCACTCTCATTGTGACCTCATCATCTCTTAGTTATCATTTGTCACAGAGAGTCACATGGAATGCATCCTACCCAATTGTTCATGCTATTTTGACTTCTTAATCACTTGTGTGTTTTGTGCATCAATAGTATTAGGTGGTGCGGTGCATGGTGAAAACACTTGCATGCATATTACATATTGTGTAATTTTTAATTTATTTTTTAAAATTGTTGGGTTATGAGCATTACATTTAGTACTAGATCCTAGGTTGCAAACCTGAGAACTTTGGGAATTTAAGCTAACCTTGTTTAAACATTGACGCTTGCATGCTATATGTACAAGATGGCACCTAAACCTAGGAGGACTCATTGTCGTACACAAACATTGGAGAGAACATTCTACAAAGATTCACTCTAAGCATCATTTGAAGGCATGTCACATTAGATACTATAGAATGCCAAATTGCAAATTGTACAAGCTCTTTGAAATTTGATTAGAGTAGCACATGAGAAGCTACTCCTAACACCTAAGGCCTCGCATGCAAACCATTTATAGCCTTCTTAGGAAATTCATGTAGAGTCAAAACATAGACTGACATAGAGTGCTCTATGATACAAATTTGAGCATGTGGATGAGGTATGAGCGGAGCTTGTGCATGGAGAGTCATCACCTTAGGGACAACTACAAAAAGAGGTTAGAGACATCACTAGATGTCAACACACAAGGGATCACATCAAAAACTTGTCTTCAACTACCAACCTTTATAGGTTGACAAATAGAATTGAGGCAAAGTCCTGCATCTCTAAGTGTTTTGGATTGCACTCTTATGAGAGCAACTAAAAGGCCTGCTTCATTGTACATCTTTTGAGAGGGGTTGTTTCTACCTATTGGAGCAAGGAGAAGCAAAAGCATCATTTAAACCTTGAGACTTTGACATGGGATCTCTTTGTAAAGCATTTTAGAACTCATTGTCCATCAAAGCACTTTCAATAGTGTTGAATAGATAGGTTCTACTATTAGCAACAGCTAGGCAGCATACTTGGTCAATACAAGACCAATTTCCTTGAGTTATTATAGTATGTAGACTATCTTCATGATGAGAAGCTAAGATGGTTTGTCCCATGCCTATAACGCCTACCAAGTCCTTGGAGATTATTAGACAAGGCATATATTATTAAGAACAAGGGGAAATTACAAGAGGCCTATGAGAAGGCACAATTGTATCTAATCTGAGCAAGTAGACATTTTAGATCAATGTCAATGCCTCCTAGGCCTCCCCAATAGTAGCCACAACAATTGTGGAACAATAAGCCACAATAGGGTCCATAATAGTCCAAAACATAACAAACACAAGGTCCTCAAAATATTAGAGGGCGTAGGCACAAAGTGAGGCTAGTGCACACACAACAATCCTTTAAAGGAGATCAAACCATCACAAGTAGATTGGAGTTCTAGAAGTCTAACATGACTCAACTAGCATATGATCATCCCAAGAACTCTTGTTTTATATGTAGTGGAGTAGGCCACATTACTAGCACGTGTCCACAAGGATTTGCACCCCCAAGAAATTATAAAGAAAAGGGCATTCCAACCAAACAAAGGGTGACCCAATCCATCTCACAAAGTATTTGCAACAATTGAAAACCACCAATTCAAGCAAGTATGTTATCACAAGTCTGATTGGTAGTACTCATGTTACTAGGTTTTTCTTTTACACCTTCATGCTACTTTATAACCTTCAATGAACTATTGCAAGCTAGTAGATGCTAGGCAAGAGGAAATGTGGGAGATTGAGTCAGCCATAAAGGCCAAAATGCTAGTAGATTCTCTTGTTAGTGGTTTTGTTAGACCTTAGACCCTTCAACATTATAATAGGCATTTAGAGTATACCCTTGGGGTCCTACCCAAAGCTTATTGAGCCAAGATCAATCATTGCCACGAGGCAATAGAGTGCTTTAATAACCTTGGAGTCCATGCTTATGGTTATGAGGGTGTGATGAGCCATTTTCCTTCATGTGAATTATCTTATGCAACAAAAATTAAGTATGGAAAAGGGATGCAAGTTATTTGTCATCATCACCAATGACAAGTTGATGGATGAAAGACATTAGACTTCTATACTACAATGGTCATTGATAGCATACCAGTGGGGTCTTATAAGTTGTTCTCATGTGGATTTACTCAATGCTCATCAAGCCAAGATCAATTATTGTTGCAAGGTAAAGTGCTTGATGACCTTGGAGTCCATACTATGATCACAAGGATACATGGCCCCATTTCCCTTCATATGATTTATGTTGTGCAACAAAAGCAAAGCATGCAAAAGGAATGGCATTGCCATCATCACTAATCACAAATCAAAGGATGAAAGACCTAAGACTTCCCTCAACAACCATCATATCCTAAAAATGTATGCAAATGAGTTTCCTTCGAAGCCACCAAGGATGTCATCTCAATGCAAATTGCGACTATTATATAGACCCAATTACAAGATAATAACACATGAACTTAGCAAGCTCAAGCTTAAGTTGAAGTTGTTAGAGAGGAGTCACATCCATTCTTGCAACTCCCCTTATAGAGCACACCCGTGATATTAATTATTTAAGGCGTCCCTTCATCTTTGCATTAAATATAGACAATTGAACAAGATAACAATGAAGAACTATCAACCATTGTTAGGTTTTGATGACGTCTTTGACCAAACATACAAAGATCAAGTGTTCTTCGAGAGTGAACTAAAGCTTGGATAGCAACACACTGCTTTTGGGTGCATACATCTTCGACCTCCTTCAGCTTAATGCCAAAGACTAAATAGCCCAAAACGCCTTCAAACAAATGTTAAAGGGTTGTTTGACCCTAAAGCAAAAACAAACCGGTTAAACTAAAAACAAACTGTGGTGTTTTAGTTTTTTATTTCATGTTGAAGGGTGAGACCTTTTGCCTTCACTTTCTAATTGGTAAAGGGAAAAACAAACGGCTTACAAATTATATCACAAATAATCCCAACACATGATCCATGAAAGTGATATAACCACTTATTGATGGCAATGCAATGCCACCTTCATTAAACTGCTAAGATTTTGTTTTGTTGGGATGACAATGCAACACAACCTTCAAACAACTATTAAGGTTTGCAACAAATATTAAGGCTTTCTTTTGGTGGGATGAATAAACATCCCAACATTTTTTTAATAGCCTGCAAGCATTGGGTGCATGATTCATCAACCTCTTTTAGCTTAGTATCAAAGACAGAAGAATCCATTGTCAGATTCCCCCAAGACACTTTCAAACAACTGTTTAGGGTTTGATCCTGAAGCAAACTTTAGTTTTTGATTTCATGTTATATACCCAATTGTGAGAAGATAAATGGCAAAGATTAATGCGATAAAAGACTTCAACAAAATATGATCATAACAACCTTAAATTCAAAATTCCTGATTTGATGTACGCTCTTTCTTGCAGCCAATGCTTTAACTTAAGAGTACTCGTGTGCCTCATTTAATAAGAGTCCAACAAAAGAAGCTAAGTTTTTTTTAAATTATTCACTAGTACATAGCTTGTAATCAATTCTAAACTTGCATTTCGCACAAGTTTTCAAAGCATCAGCATTGATGTCTTAGCAAGCGGTATATCCATCATTTTCACTGCCACTGCCATGAATTTCTCCCAAAACATTCATTAATATAATAATATTCAAATAAAATTTTTAAGAATTTTATGTTTAGTGACAAAACTGAATATTTCTCATGAAAAAATCATTTGGCTTCTGGTCGAAATGATCTATCATATTGAATAGCCATAGTGATGAGCAATTTGAATCACAACTACTGTAGTATTTTTTCCTTTTCAAAACACAGCGACCATCTACACCTTTTTTTTTCCAAATCCGTCCCATGGTATTTCATATATCTGCAATGATGCTGTGAAGCATGAGATATATAAATATATATCTTTCCTTTGAGCATACAAAATTTTCATAAGGATATAAGTTCCCTGTCAATGCTGGAAAGGGATGACATTCGTAACATTTAGTATTCACTGCAGAGGCATCTCCATCGAAGAATTTAAGTGCAATTTAAGCTCAAGGCCAAATAATTTCAAACTTGGGGCATAGCATAGTAGATCACTGGGACAAAAGTAACTTAGCTAATTCTCATTACTTTCTTCATAAGGAGCAAAGAGCACAGAGGAATTGTGACCTCCAAATCCAAAAGAATTGGATAAAGCAATCTTAATGTTCAATCTCTCTTTTTTTGGTCCAACAATAATGTTCATGTCCTAGAGAAAGCAATTTGGAAAAATGTCAGTCACATAAATGAACCAATCAACCTCTTATACTACAACTTATAACAGATAAAAGGCATCTCACCACATCCTTTTCTGGATTTTCAAGATTGATGGTAGGATGGACCCACCCTGTGCGAATAGCCTGCAAAATCCAGACCAACAGAATCGCTGTCAGGACAAATATAGGAATGCACACATCCATGCAATCAATATTATATACTTGGAACTTGGAAGTAGCTCAAGTCTCATACTATTTAGAGATACAGAAGGGCAAGTTCTAAAATTGAAGACTAATCTGCTACTTCAAATATCACATTTACAAAACTGATTTAACACAATCAAATAAAAACATTTTTGGAATTTACATAAATAGAAAACATATAATTTTTATTTATGAAAAGTCAATTTACTTATTTTAAAATTGTTGCTACATTTGCAAGAAAACCTTAACCTTTTTCTGTAAATTACAATAAGTATTTCATTACACTATATTATGTAATGCCTGATTTCCATTATTCATCGCTCTCTAAGACTAAATATTCCCATGCCAATTCCCCCAGCATACACCCTTTTCACTGTCCTGAATTTATTTTTTCTCCACAGTAATGAAAATTTTCAGCTGCATGTCCAATGTAACTCAACTTAACCAGAAAAATCACTGGAGGGTCTGAGAACCTTAACTCATTGATGCTGTAATTACAAAAAAAAATAAAAAATGAATGTTTCAATATCCAAAAGAGGATAACATCTAAGGCCTATCTAACAAGGCAATTGAGGCACAAATTTACAAATCAAAGAATACTGAACTCACTAATGGCAGTGGAACTATCAAACATCTTATGCAAGTCTCCAGTTCCACAATAAAGAATTTAATCACCGCAGTCACCAGACTACAGCAATGCAATGAAGATTTGATTATGAAGATTTGTTGAATTCCACACTAAAATTTGCAGACTTAATGAATATGTTCTCTCGACTCCTAAATAATCAAGGCACACACAATTTGAGATGGCAACTACTAGAAATATTTTTAACACACAATGGAAAACTGTAAATGAAGGTATACGACAATTTCATTACTTGATGTAAAGGCACAGAAATTTGAATGAAAGAACCCTTGGCTTTAGCAAAATTTTATCTCAAACAATAGAAGCTTATCTAGATTAGAGTGTCATGTAACCATGTCAAGGACACAACATTCAACCTGTGCTTTGAGGACACCATAACTTCAAAACGGAAGATCTTGTGTATAACATCTGAAGCAAGAGGAGACTTCTGATTCTTAATTTATACAAAGCATAGAGTTGAGATCAATTTGGCATCAACTTAGTAACAAATACTTGGAGATTTGTATAAGTGTGTACAACAGAATGGCTATGGTGTAACATGTTATCTTTTTATGCCAATGTTTGCATTAGAAATTTATAACATGTAATTTGTACTTGTGTAGCAAGTAGGAAGGAACATTCATGATATTGTACCTAACCCATGGTAGCCATTGTAGCATGCCTCAAGCATCACACTAGATTGTAACCATTTGAGCTTCAGCACTAAAGCAGTTGTATAGTGACGACACACAAAGCTTGGACACAGAAGTTTCACAAATGGAGGGAGAAATTATTTCCCCATTTCCAAGTATAAGATTTTGTGAGAACAAAAGCAACTGTGAGAAGGGAGGTGTGATCCATAATGCATCTAGGTGTAAAAACTCGAAAAAGGAAGACACTTCAACAACAGAGACAATGGGACGAACCCACACTGACTGGAACGAATCCTAAACAGTGGGTTCAAACCCACCCCTACAAGTTCAAATCCACACCTACGGTTTACTCCCCCAGACTTTACATATTGGAATCTGAATGAAAAGGTGACTTTTCAACTTCCAACTTCAAAAGGATCCTTCTAGGGCCCGAGAGAGATGCTCCAGCACTACCAGCAACTACAAGTACAGGTGGGAAGTATGTTTTTAAAACATGAGTGGAAGAATGAGAAGTGGAACCATGAGATGTGTGTTTATTTGCTTTTAGAAACATATAAGCTAATTAGAAGCTATAAGCTTGACATTTGTGTTTGCAACAAGTGGAGCAAGGAGCAGATTGCATCCACATCTTTTAGCACTCATTGTACTTGCCTGAATTTCTTCATATATTACAGTAGAAGTGCTGTTGCCACTACCAAATCCGGTTTTTCCCTTATCAGGTGTTTTCTAAGGTAAAAATCAATTGTTCACTTACTTTGCATTAACTTTCTTCCCTCTCTGACTATCATTTAATTTGAATTTGAGTAGCACAGTCCTTTTAATTTGTGATTCTTAATTTTTACAAGCCTAGAGTTGAGAAATTACATATCAGATGCCCAGTTTGGGGCAACCTTGAAAGCAGAAATAGCTGCCACTGAAAGATGCTAAGGAAAAATCATAGTAACAACGTACAGGAAAATTCGGTTTCTTTAAAAGGGGTTAAAAATTTGGAAGTTTTGACATATATAGAGGAATCAACTTATATATGTTTCTAAAAGTAAATAAACACACATCTCATGGTTCCACTTCTCATGCATTTCTGGTTTGCCCCAATCATTCTTACCCTCCATAACAACATAACTCTTGAGCCATTTCTATACCCTATGAACCAAAGTCCAACTCTCTATTAGTGTAAAAGATTCTTTTTTTACACTCACTTAAGCTTACTTAGCTTGTTTTTATCTAGTTGCATTTATTTATGTAAGTAATTAGTTTATTAGCTATTTACTTTATTTGCTCTAGATTTGGATAAGCTTTCTTAGATGAGATTTCCTGCTTTATTTGATAAGCTTTCTTAGATAAGCTTTCTTTCTTAGATAAACTTTCCTGCTTTATTGCATAGGCTAACTCCAGTTGAACTCCATGCTTTATGTGAGATCTTGGAATACCTCATGCATTGCCTTGCTCCATATAAAGCAAATGGCTCTTTGTATATTTAACACACACACTCTCATTTGCTATATAGAATACAGTTTATTCTAGCATATTGTTTTTCTATCATGCTTTCCTAATCTTTCAGTGTATCTTGAGTTTATTTAACAGTAAATCTTACATGGTATCAAAGCCTTCATGATTGATAGGATTGCTTTTTAGAAATATTGAGTGCAAATCTGTTTTTTTTTGTAGCAAAATAGTATGCTCTTCTCTTGAATCCTCGGATGATCTGGAGAATCAAAAAATTGCGAAAAAAAAATAACCAAATTTTGAGGGTTTAACATCTGCTTTTTCAGTTGCATGTGTGTTGCATGTATGTTTTGCAGCCTCCTGGATCGAATATGGACTCACCATTGCATTCAAAGCACTTGAGAAAGTCAGAGCATCCTCTCATCTCACCAAATCAGCATCTTCTCTTTTAAGTTGCATGTACTTGCATGTTTCTTGCATGTGCTTGCATGTCACTGCATGTGAAGGAGAAGTTTCTTTTTATGCTTTTTATGTAAATGCACTAAATTATAAGTGCCAACCTTATAATATTTGGGGGGATTATACATGCACTTTGTAATCACGAACTAAGATAAAGTTCCCTTTATGAGGTGTTAATCATGTCTCTTAAACATCGTTTTCATCATTCTGTTGTTAGGATGACTTCAAAGAACTATTTGTCTTGGAAACAAGGGATAAAGAATCACTACCTTGAATGGGATCTACTACCCTATCTCCTTGGACTTGTTCCTGAGCCAAGTGACTATGATGAAAAGAATGCATGGTTTAATAATAATGACATGGTCTATGGACTAATATGTCTTACTATTTTTTAAGATACTCTATATCACATAGAGCACACTGAGTGCCCTTTTACTACTTGGATCATCATCCAATAGTTGTATGGAGACATTGAATCTTCATCTGAAAGTGATGTTTCCATGGAGAACCAAGCTATTGATGATATTGAGACTTATGTTGTCTCATCTAATGTGGACACATCTTGTATGGATGACCAGTTCATTGATACCCCATCAACAACACCTGTTGCAGTTTCAGATTCCAACGATGCTTTTTCGAGGGCCTCTAGTGATTTATTGCAGCAGGATCAATTATGTCTTCTGGATTTTAGTCCATTGGGACCAATTTCTAACACACATTTCTTCTTTGTTTGTAGAGTCCCTCATTTTGGATCTAGATGACACTATTGAGGACATACATCTTCTCTTTGAGGACCACTCTTTTGTGCTTGCATCTGTTGCCATTTCAGAGTTCAGTGTTGCTTCTTCAAAAGCTTCCAATGACTTCTTGCAGCAGGGCATCCATAGTCTTCTTGATTCAACTTTGTGGGATGATCTCTTGACAGGAATTTCAAACTTGTTTATGGAGACATATATTGCAGATTTGGGAGACACTATTGATTGTATTCATCTTCTCTTTGATGGAGTCGATTCTTCTTCAATTGTTGTGAGGGGACACTCTGACCCTCTCATTCATGGTCATTCATTTCAATTTGACATGAGTGTGGATACTTTGGATATGCATTTGGAGAAGACATCTTTAGAGGAGATACTTGATTCTTTGGCTTGTGTTCTATATCAATCTCTAAGAGATTTGGATTTGTCATCTTCAGCAATGTGGCCTAGAATGCCTGATTTGGTTGTGACTACTTTCAGCATCGACACGGGGATACTTGAGCCAACTTTAGAGACTTCATACATTTTGTGCTTTCATCCTACATATTCCTTTCAGGACTTGGGAGATAGATTGCATTCACCTTTGGTACATGGGTACCAAACATGGCCTTGTTGTCGAGACCCATCTTTGTTGCTTCTATAGGCTTTTCTCCTAAGTTGCACTTAAGGGGGGATGTTAGTGTAAAAGATTCTTTTTTTACACTCACTTAAGCTTAATTAGCATGTTTTTATCTAGTTGCATTTATTTATATAAGTAATTAGTTTATTAGCTATTTACTAATTTTACTTTATTTTCTATAGATTTGGATAAGCTTTCCTCCTTAGATAAGATTTCCTGCTTTATTGGATAAGCTTTCTTAAATAAGCTTTCCTTAGATAAACTTTCCTGCTTTATTGCATAGGCTAACTCTAGTTGAACTCCATGCTTTATGTGAGATCTTGGGTTAACTCATGCATTGCCTTGCTCTATATAAAGCAATGGTTCTTTGTGTATTTAACACACGTGTTCTCATTTGCTATATAGAATACAGTTTATTCTAGCATATTGTTTTTCTGTCATGCTTTCCTAATCTTTCATTGTATCTTGGGTTTATTTAACAGTAAATCTTACACTCTCACCCACTCTACAAGGTAGATTATTGTTGAGCAAATCAGTAATCAAAATCTCATGGTTATCATACTTATTAATGCCCGAAGCCCTTTCACCTACAATATAAACATCTCTTGCTGAACATCTGATCTTGGATTGAATGGAGATGGATAATGCAGCTCAGATCTGTAAGACTGATCAGCAGTCTGATGCTACAATGGAGAATATCAAAAACAGGGTTAAATCAGCTGTGGATTTTGAATCTAGCTCTAAAACTGTTACCAATCTGCATTAGGAAATCTAATCCAGCTCTTCGCTTGTTTTTATCATACAGCATGATGTAATGGTGGCAGTTTTTTGACCTCTCTACTGTCCACCTGAAGTGTTGTGTTGGGTCTTGTATTCGTGCAGCTCTGGCTATTGTATGTATCTCCTCTTTTGTAACATTATGCAATATAAAATATATATTTCCTTTCTGCAATACTGCCTAACCAACTATACTGAAGATGTAGAATTTTCTGAAAATCTACTTTATCCCTTCAACCACAATCTTTAGTAGGAAGACATGTCAACTAGCATCAAACATACACACCACTTCAACATCAAACATGTACCCCTTAAGACCATAGCATCAAAAGCAAGAACCTTAAACTAGGCAGGCACTCTCTTCAAGGCAAGTGTCTCCACCTATGGAGAGTAAGGTTAACTGTTGTGCCTCTCTGCTTGTTGAAGCTTCCAATTGACAGCTCAGAATCTGTATCCATAACATGCTACAGTGCTACCTATATGACAGTCACACACCCCGACCTTAGTGTTTTCAATCACAAATGCCTCATCATTTCCTACCAGTCTCAAAAGATAAACACTACCCAACATTTCTGAATCCCACAATCCATACCCAAGTTTTCTTCCCGGGCATGTATGTGCTGCAATATATTAAGAATAATCTCCCACAAGTTACTATTAGCATCTTCCTATGCAATAAACAATCGGTTGTCACAAGTTTGCTTTGTGATCTGCATAAGCACTTGGCAATTAGCTGTCAAAACATTATACTGGCCAAAGTTACAGCTGCATGTATAAACCTCTTTTATAAAGCTGCATGAATACAACTTGCCATGGACATATGTACACGTATATGCAAATCTACACACGTGCAGATATTTGTATGGATGTGCAGGACGGAAAAGGAGAACAGAGTATCTTTTATGGAAATGAGATGAAAGGCAACAAAATTTAAGTTGTGTCTTTAGACAGCTGGAAGTTATTGGATGGTATTTTAGGATCAATTATATCTCAATACAGGTTCATTACTGCCTCAAACAGAATATTTTCAGATGAATGAATAGTAGCAGATACAGAAAAACTACTTTGGGCACTTACCAATTAGCTGCCAGAAGTTTTTACTAGCACCTATCAATGCATGTAAAATAAGTTTCTACTCATTGTCACCAGGAAACTGGGGCCCAGAGACATACATGTACCCACATCTCCAGTAAGTATATTCAAAATTTAATATCATAGCAATAAAAATGATTCTCAGAAATAAGCCAGCAAACTAAAAGATAAAGATTTTTTCAAAATTTGGATTTCATCAAGGGAAAAAGGGGAAAGAATTGGATTTTCAAATTTTAAAATGTTGTTTTTTAAATTAAAGGCATTTTCCCTGTTCAATGTTAAGAGGAAAACATTACGATAAACTACAAGAAGTAACAAAGAAGAAATGCCTAGAAGCAGACAAGGATCTTTGGTCTCCTCCAAAAGGATTTATTGAATTGAACTATGATGGGGCTTCTAAAGGTAATTCAGGCAAAGCAGGAGGTTTGATTCAATGAGATTCAATGAGATTCAAATGCTAGTTCCCTGTATGGTGGATCTTTATTCTTTTTCAAGAAAACCAATAATGAAGTAGAATGGGAGGCATTAATAACACGGATTGGTACAACAATTCTTAAAATTTCAAAAAATTGTCAATAGAGGGAGTCTTTGATAGTGATAAAGGCTCTGAAAAAGGATTTAGTCCTAACTACCATTTTATTGTTTTGTGGAAGAGGTGCAAGGCTTGAAAGAGAATTCTTCAACAATCATTCGTCATGCATAAAATTGGCAAGACTTAGAAAAGCATATAACACAAAACCCACCATGATTCTATTAGCACTCTGCAAGGACAAGCAATCTTATTCTCCACTACATTTTAGTATTGTAAGAGTTTTGCGATTGGAGGATGTTACTATAGCATTAACTACAAAAGCTTTATGCAGAAAAGGCATGGTTATTCACGAGTTTCGTTTATCTGTAGTTCATTGGAGCTTAATTCAGCCTTAACAGGCTCAAGGCATGCTATGGTTTTGTGTGGGAATCAAAGGCTCCTTTTCTGTCCATGTTTTTGGCCTCTATATAGTCTTGATCAGCTAAATCTTGGTGCAATGTGGGTTTAGCTGCTTGCCCTTATATTGGTGGCTTCTTTTCTGGTGGCAGAAGTTTTCTGGCATATGTAGGCATGGCTAGTAAGCTAAGTGTGAAAAAAAGGCAAGGGCTTCAATCATAGCAGCATGGTGCCAGTTAACCCTCTTCAGCACATTTTTCACTGCAAGGATGAAGCTGCTCTAGGATTTGTTGATGTTCAAATAATAAGGAGATAAGGGATTGGAGGTAGGAAAAAAGGCGATGTGGCAATTTTGTCACAAATTTAGTGCATTTTGTATCTTATGCAAACCTAAGAGTTTGCTTGTTGAAAATTTTCCTACTAGGTTAATTCAATGACATGGAGATTGCTAAAATTGCAAAGGAGACCAAGAAAGTTAAGAAGGAATTAATAGGGCTAGCGAATGCAGAAACAAATAATTTGTCTATAGCCTTATCATATAGGAATGATGAGTTGGAGAAACTTCGCCATGAGATTGATGTTTTGAGAGCTCTCTGTTATGATATTGGCAACATGTTGGCAGGTATGTGCATTTACCACAATGGTCATGTGGAAGTGGAGACTAACTTCTCCATTCTGGTATTATATGGTGGCTCAACTTAGTGAGCTCGTCACCATTAAGAGATGAGCTTTGGAATGAGATTTCCGTTTTTTGTCAAGCGCAATCCAAAGCAATATGCAAATGGGTGGTGCTTCAAGAGCACTTGTGTGGGTGGAGGAAAATGTGGTTGACCGAGAGGAGGGTGCTGCTGATCAAGAGAGATGGGGTGTTGTGTGAACGTGGTGCAGCCTTGTGGTGTTTCAGTATGGCTTTGAAAGCATGTTTTGGCAGTTGTGCCTTTTGTTGTTATATATCTATTTAAGTTTGGTAGTATGATATTGTATTTTTGAGTTGGCAATAGAAATTAAAATAAAAACTAAAAAGTGCCATGTGATGTCATTTTTGTAGCACACAGGAGCATACATGATTTATCAATTTGATCATGAGGTCATTGTCATAGAACGCAGGAGTAGCAGAATTCATAATTTCTAATGTGTGAGTAGCAAGCAACGAGCAGGTGCTAACTACTAGGTATTACTATTAACTAAACATTCTGGTTTAATCCATTACAGTGTTACACAACTCAAGAAACGTGATAATCACATCAATATATTGTCATAGAACACAGGAGTAGCAGAATTCATAATTTCTAATGTGTGAGTAGCAAGCAACGAGCAAGTGTTAACTACTAGGTATTACTATTAAGTTTGAAACACTAAGTTGGATTCATCAAATAGTTGACCGAATTGTAGATACGATCTCAGAATATCTTAACTCGGATTGGGAAACCAAACAAACAAAAATAAAAGTAAACTAATCATAGTATTGTCAACATAGCATTTCCAAACAAATAGTTTCCAACCCCTAATAATGTCAATTCATTGGAAATTTATATGTTTTCCACAAAGGAAAATCTTAGTTCAATTTCCCTCTAGTTAACTACAAAAAGGCCCCAAATTTTAGGGGAGAAGCCTTAATTTAATTACAAGTAACAATAGGTCCACTCTAAAATCAACATGCCGATTCCATTTCCAAGTAGTAATTTGGTGATCAACAATCCATGGCAAGTTTCCATAAAAATCATTACTATGACCTCTTTAATTCCCTTGAGCAACTACAAAATGCAACATATCACATTCAATTAACACACACTAGACTACTAGAATTTTGAAAAAGGTGTCCTCAGTTCTAGAAGAATTAGGTAATAGTGCATGCTTTTTGCTATACCTCCTTGTCCCGTTCAAGATTTCCAATCTCCCCCAAGGTTAGATCAAGAAAATGTGCCACAGATGAGCTAAAAACCATAGAGGGATACTTGTCCATCAAGAATATCCCAACAAAAACAAAGGAAGCAGCATTGTCTATAATAAATTTAACCACATTTTATGGCACTGCATCGATGATCACCTCGTCAAAAATTTCAGACAATGCACCCACAAGTTCAACTCTATCTAATGCATCAACAAATTTCAAAAAGATTGTGCCAAAATAACATGAGTCAAGGAAGTTAATGAGAATTCAGTTCCTTCTATCTATCCACCCATTTGACATTATGAAGCATCCAATCGTTGCGCACTCTAACCAATGTTTGGCAACAACATCAATAATGTCTTTTATTCTATCATTAAGCATATCAACACTCAATGTTATGTACAATGGGCGTCTTTGAAGCTAAGACCTTCAACTGCAATAGCATCCACCATACCTTGCCAATATGGAGACCAAGCAACATTGATTGATAGGTTAGGTACAATGATACTAGAAATTCTTAATGACATTTTTTGCCTGTTCATGGACATATTTCCTCCATCATATACTCTCCAAAGTGGGTTGTGATCCTAATGAAGTATGAGATGCAAATAAGGCATTAATGTTTCCTCCACCTATGTGAAGGTTGCATGCAAAAAAACTAAGTGTTAATTGAGACTCCCTCACAAACTGTTGTGATGGTTGTGCCACGTCCAAAGGATCAACCCCAACATCTAAAGAATTAAAACCCACTTTTTTCCCTACTATTTTCTTTTGGCCTTGCAATGTGAAGATGCTTGAAGAGCCATCTACACTTCTTGTATGACATATATAGGGGCTTCTTTGCAAGGAGTTGCATCATGCCCCAACTGCTTCAACAGATGTCATTTTGAAACAGATATGTGTCCATTAATAAAACACGCCTGAAAAAATTGCATTTCACCTTGTTCCCAGCCAAGACTAATGTGTCATATGTCCGTGCAAAGTCTCTCTCATGTGGCATGTGTTAGTGTTTTGTAGCTTCAAGAGATATTGTCCCTTAAATATATTCAACTCAAGGCAGGTCGGCCTTTGTCTTATAAATAAAATTTGTACTCTTCTAGGTCAGCCCTAGAAAGAAAGATCAACTAGCTTGTATATATAGGAGAAGGTGTCTCCTCATTTTATCATTATTCAATCCATTCCAATTCAAATATCTTCAGCAGCAGGTTCGCCCTTCAAGAGCAGCAGATTTGACTTCAGGAGAAGAGTTAAATATTTTGTGCATCTAAAGAAATTGCACTATATACAAGTGCAGATTCATTGTATAAGATTCGCCCTTTCTAGGGTCTGATTGTTGAGTGCTATTTCTGAACTTATTTTTTCTGATTATAAGAGAATATTTTGCTGGGTTTTTCTCCCTTGAGTAGGAGGGTTTTCCCAAGGTAAAATACTGAGTTATTTGTTCTATGTGTTGAGTTTTCTGCTTATTGCATTTCTGATCATAAAACTAACATGGAATCAGAGCGGGTTTAGAAAAGATCTGATCAGATTTGGCTAAGCAGTATAACCCCGACGTGGCTATTTTGCTTAAGTCTTTGATTGCTTGGCGGATTGATCACAGTTTTAAATGGTGTTCACTGGCAGGAGTAATGATGCTTCAAACATAAGGCGACATACAGAGTAATATCGCGATTAGGCAGGTATCGGGTATCAAAGTGCCAGTCTATAGTGGAGGTGATAGAATGAATACGCTGGGAAATGAATACATTGACGGGAATGCATGAATGTCAGTTGCCATGATTTCTAAGAATGCAACAGAATTTCAAACTGAGCCATGAATTTTGTGCGAGAAGTGATATGAAGGAGTCGATACAGGATTCTTGGAGCCGTTAATGGTCGTGAGCTTCCAGATTCTCTTTGTCATGAAATTGATGCATGCTATATTTTATTGAATCCTTGGGGGTCAATATTCTGGGTCGTGGTTCTTCCAAGCTTCTACAGGGTCTATGTTTCTTATCGTTCACCATAGCGGCATGGATAGTAAAGAGAATTCGAGTTCACTAAAAACCTGTGGCGGGCGACTCGTAATTAGCACCGTCTTTAAGTATTTCTTCTGAATTTACCATGTGCATGGAGTCTTTGGAATGGCGCGATTACTGATAAAGGAAGAAGTTTGAATTTTCAGGAGCAGCTATTGAAACCGATGGCTACTCTGTGGAAGATTAAAGGAATTGGGAGGATTTGTGAAATCCACGAAGGCTTCGTCCCAGTTTGATATTCACCGGGTTCTATGGCTTGAAAACGCCATTCTTTCATAAAATCGTCACATAATATTTTGTCCGCCGATATTAAGTGTTGCCTTTTCAATATCTGAAGGGAAGGCATTCGGCTCTGCTTTGAAGACTTCGACATTAACTTGAAATGTTGATTGATTGTTCGCCGCTATAGGAGAAGTTGTGGCAATAGTAAAGGAGTCGGGTTCCTTTCTCCATCACCGCTGCATTCAAAGGAAAGTAATTAATATTAATATTTTGAAGATAGTTTGTGGAATGAGATTTATTGGGAGTCTCAAATCAAGCCGTCGTGGGTCTTCAAGAAGAATCCAGGAGATAGATTCGTGGAAAATCTGAAGAGGCATCGACTTATGAAGGAACACGCAAGCAGCTGGTCATATTCATTGGAGCTGCCGAAAATAAATAAGTGTTGTAGAGACGAGCTAATTTAGCTGCGTCCATCCCTAATCTCTGTGCGATTGAGTTTGATCTGAAATTATGAGGTCGGTTGCATGGGGTGGCTCGACAGGAATATGAGTTTATATTGGAGCATTGGTTATTCAATTGAGGGGCTCGACTCACTGAAGGAAACGATCAACAACGATTATTTACCATCGATAGAAGTCTTATCTCACACTGGGCTCACAACGATTGACGCCACTAAAAGGGCAGAAATCACATATCGATCGAACTGGTGATCACACTGCAGGAAAAGTCGAATTTTGTTTGGGGGAAATCATAACTATTCAAATTAATTATGGCGCAGCTTGTCTAGCAACTGTGAGGTGGATAGTTGGAGCATTCGATTAGCTTGCGGTCTCACCCTCTTCATGTCGTTGATATCCAGGCTCATGCTTTATTTGTCAAAGTTGCTTTATAGTTGTATTTTCAGTCGCTGGACACTGTCATAATAGCAGCAAGTGAATGGTAGTTTTGTTAATAAGATTACAAGTCACTGCCAGAGTCTGTGTCATTATATGCATCAAAATTAAAGGAACGAAGGTCCGAGATGGTTCTGGCAAGATGTTGGTGACAACAGTTGGTATGAAATCTGGATGGGGGAAAATTGATGGCAACACTGAAGGTGGCGAAGATGAGACACAGCTATAGGTCTAGCTCAATGGTGTACGAACAATAAAGAGATAAATATTTTATGTTTGTACCTTTGAATAAAATGAAATTGCATTCTTCTGGGCTGAAATTCAGTTTGTTAAGTTGTGCAAAGAAGATCTGACATCGATTATCTGGATTGTGTGATTTTTCTTTTGGAGAGGTCGTGGTTTCTTTTGAGTGGTGATCGCTGGCATGAAATCTTTTGGAGATACCATTCATTCATTGCAAATTGTTTCATGCTAGTTGTGAAGATTTCTTAGTGTGGCTTTGAGAACTGCAATTTCTTTTGGTATTCTAAATGAAGATTGAAGCTGTCTGAAGTAGGTTCTATAGAAATGTTTATGTGGTATTCAAAGTTATTACAGACCTAGTAATCACTTTGGTGCTCAAAAGGTTGTGATTGGTTGGTGGCATCGATACCATTCTCTATGTGCATGGACTGTAATGGTTTCTTGATTCAGTGAGAGGCCTGGTTCTATATTGAATATGTTGGCTGCATAATGTGTCTGAAAAATCTGAGTTGAGCAGATTGTCTTTGTAATTTGTAGTGTTGTGATTAGCATTTCCAAGAGCAGAAATTGAGTGAAGATGAAAGAAAGATATATCAGAATTGACAAAGATAAGTTCTATTATTCCTTCAATTGTTCTATCTAATAATATTTGCCATATGACTACATGCTTCATTTGTAGTTTGATTTTATGAACTATTATTAATCTCCTTAAAATGCAGGATGGATCAAGGAGCAAAAGGATGATGGATTAATTATCAGAGATTGCATAAGGAATTCAAAGGAGGAAGAGCGTGAGGCCTCTGGTGAGGAAGTCATGCCGGCTGGAGAAATGAACAAACATAAAGACTTAGCTTGCAGCCATGAGACTGAGTTGGTGGCACATAACTTCACTAGAGAAATCTCTCAAGGGCACAACGTTGGGTCAGCCTTGGATGGAGAGTTTGCATCAGCAAAGATGATTGAGAAGAATGAAGACACTAAACATCGGTACAACAGAAATCCTGTCCTCCTAATTTGGAACAGCAATCTATGGTTCTTGCATGGTCAACTATTGGCAGCCCTAGAAAGAATTATGGAAAATAGTGAGGCTCCTATCGAAGATCATTGGAGAAGTCGTGCTAATGGCTATTGGATTGAGAGTTGTGAAAGCAAGTTGGGTAAAACAATGACATGTCTGGGAAGAGGACTAAGGTTCTGAGATCCGTCAATGGAGGGGAGTTCACTTCCAGAGGATTTTTGTATTGAGGGAGGGATCAAGAGGGAGTTTTGTATTCAGCAAAATGGAGTCCTATGTCTCAAGGAACTAGAGTGACACACTGAGAAGAAGTGAAGGTCTCAGCTAAGTAGGTTGCAGCATTGCAAGGCCAGGTGCTAAGTCCCTGGAAGACCTCTTCAGCTGCAGAGAACAGAATTGCACAAGGCAATCAACCTTGTTTTGACATTGGTAGCACTGCAAACCTATTCAAAATAGGGTGATCTGAGATGAGGTCAAGGAGGACAGTCCTGGACTCTCGCAAGTCAGTAGTGTCGGAAGTGTGCATTAGAAACTATTCCTTTAAGGCAAGCATTGCAGGCAATCTTGGATGAGGAGGTCAAGAGGTTGATGCAAGTACTTGGAGCTTCAGAGGGAGTCACATCATCATGAAAATTTGTTGTAATGTATATTTCTCTGAGACGGAGAACTATGAGGTGAAAGCCCTTGTAGTGTATATTTCTCTGAGACGGAGAAATATGAGGTGCAAGCCCTTGTACATCTCTGAGACTGAGATGAGACATCATGTTGAGAGACTCCATGACGAGGATATCTTGTACATCTCTAAGACTAAGATGGACATCATGTTGAGAGACTCCATGACGAGCCCATGTACATCTCTAAGACTGGGATGTGTTTCTTTCCACAAATGGGAGTAGCCATTGTGGACGTCATGTTGAGAGACTCCATGACGAGCCCATGTACATCTCGAAGACTGAGATGTGTTTCTTTCCACAAATGGGAGTAGCCATTGTGGACGTCATGTTGAGAGACTCCATGACGAACCTTTGTACATCTCTGAGACTGAGATGTGTTTTCCAGAAATCGGTGTAACCATTGTGGACATCATGTTGAGAGACTCCATGATGAACCTGTGTACATCTCTGAGACTGAGATGTGTTTTTCCACAAATGGGTGTAGCCATTGTGGGCGTCATGTTGAGAGACTCCATGACGAGAATATTTGAAAATACCTCCCTAGCTAAGAGGGAGTGTTAGTGTTTTGTAGCTTCGGGAGATATTTTCCCTTAAATATATTCAACTCAAGGCAGGTCGGCCTTTGTCTTATAAATAAAATTTGTACTCTTCTAGGTTGGCCCTAGAAAGAAAGATCAACTAGCTTGTATATATAGGAGAAGGTGTCTCCTCATTTTATCATTATTCAATCCATTCCAATTCAAATATCTTCAGCAGCAGGTTCGCCATTCAAGAGCAGCAGATTCGACTTCAGGAGAAGAGTTAAATATTTTGTGCATCTAAAGAAATTGCACTATATACAAGTGCAGATTTATTGTATAAGATTTGCCCTTTCTAGGGTCTGATTGTTGAGTGCTATTTCTGCACTTATTTTTTCTGATTATAAGAGAATATTTTGCTGGGTTTTTCTCCCTCAAGGAGCGTTTTCCCAGGGTAAAATACTGTGTTCTTTGCTCTATGTGTTGAGTTTTCTGCTTATTGCATTTCTGATCATAAAACTAACAGCATGATGACCAAATCAACAAAAAAAAATTGAATTTGCCATTCATATACCATACCTCCCTATATACCAAAAGATATATGGAAGAGTGATAGTACAAAAGAGCAATCCTCTCAATATATCAAACCTCCAAATATATCTCACCTTCCCATATACCCAAGATATGTGGAATATTGATGATATGTGGAAGAGAGATGTATGTGATAGAAAAGTGGTACAAGAGAGTAGAGTAGCACAAATGAAATGGCACATGAACGATCTCAAGTCTATCTAATGCCATACCTGCTCACAAGAGATAGTATAGAGCATTTGGCAAAGTTGTCTATTTGACATTGTGATCCCCACTACACCAAATTTATTGACAAACAAAAATCACCACAAGAAAAATTCAAAAAAGATAAGAATAGTAAGAGAAGATAACTACAAGAAAGCGTATATACAATCTCCTTATGACTCAAACTTCTATATCCCTCAAATATACCTCTAGGGCATCACTTTCAAGAGTACAAGAGGGTAATCTTGTCAAATAGTATGTTTGTTGAACTATAGAAAGGCTTAAGGATTAACTTTTTGCTGCTATATATACTCAATTCTTTGCAATTGTTGGTATTTTACAACAAAACAAGAAAACATATGCACTATTAAGTATTAAACAATCATTAAAATGAAACCTAACCCTAACCCTAAACATTCAAAAAAATTAGCATTTATGATCAAGATTTTTGCTAAAAAATCATAATTTCTATATCCCTCAAATATACCTCTAGGGCATCACTTTCAAGAGTACAAGAGGGTAATCTTGTCAAATAGTATGTTTGTTGAACTATAGAAAGGCTTAAGGATTAACTTTTTCCTGCTATATATACTCAATTCTTTGCAATTGTTGGTATTTTACAACAAAACAAGAAAACATATGCACTATTAAGTATTAAACAATCATTAAAATCAAACCTAACCCTAACCCTTAACATTCAAAAAAATTAGCATTTATGATCAAGATTTTTGCTAAAAAATCACGAGTCAGAAAACATCAATATTACAGATGAGGGTTGGGGCTTTTCTGTTCAAAAAAGACTCCAACCTTAACCCTAAAGGCTGAAAAAATAGTGTTTAGGGTTAGGGTCAAGCCTTTCCAATGGCAAAAAATCTTACCCTAACCTTAAAAGCTGATAAAATCAGTATTTAGGGTTAGGGTCTTTGTTTTTTCCCACAAAGAAACCTAGTCCTAGATGCTAAAAAAATCAGCATTTAATATCATAATTAGTTTCCCACTAAGAAAATAAAGAAAACCGTAACACTAAACCCTATAGGGCTAGGCTTTTTGGCTAACTAAAAAAACCTACATTTCAATGGTTAGGGTTTGATTAGAAAAAAGAAAAAATACCTAACCCTAACCAAAAACACAATATTTCAACATTTATGGAAAAGGTGGGGACCCTTTTGGTTAACAAAAGAACCAAAATGCTCAAAAAATAAACTGTATTACTGGATCCTGCAAGTGACCAACCAGATCCCGATCCAATTTGAACAGGATCCGAATATTGGTCCAGTTCACCTGTGGCCACCTGGTTTGCGTGGGGCAAACCCACCGGGAATCTGTCCCTACAGCGTCCAAGTTTGGTGCTTTTTTTTTATCATTTTAGTCAATTGATTTGACTAGGCCCCCAAATGAACCCTAATATTGACTTGCAAAACAAATTAAACATCAAAACAAGTCCAATTTGTTCATTTCTTTTGCAAACAACAAACATCATTCCAAGAGGTTGAACATTTTTTTTTGCTTGTTGGATCAACAAAGAGAGTTGAAGATTGATTTTTGAAGGTTCTACATCGATTGCCTTGTCATTCCTACGCATTTAGAAGTGCTTATTGGCTGCCAAGAAGATCATAGAAGGAAATTTTTGCAAAGAGGTAAGCTTCTTTTTTTTTCATCCATTTTTTGTTTTACAAACAAGAAACATTTTTTTTGCTTTGTTTATCTATGTTTCTTTCCTTTCTTCTAGGAATGTATCAAAGATTCAAAAGAGCTAGGTTTTGTATATCTTTTTTTGTGTTCAATTTTTTGTTTTTGTTTTGAATGTGTTGTTTACAAAATTTCTTGCCATAGGAATCACAATGGCAACTAGTTCTAGCTCCACAGCTCAATGTAAATTCAGAACAGATCCGAATTCTCCTCTATGGAAATATGTTCAAATGATACAACAGGTTCCAGGTGGTGTTTACGTTTGGATTTGCAATGGGTGTGATGTTAGATATTCTAGTTCATATAGTTGAGTGAAAGGTCATTTGTGTGGAATATCTAGAAAAGGCATCAAACCTTGCCCTAGAAAGGATGGTGTGGTTGTGCCATCAAAGACAGTAGTAGAATATATCATGGAGCAAGAACAAGCAAACGAACGAGCAAGTCATAAATCAAGTCACCCCTTAATAAAAAAAAAAAGATCAAAGGGAATGCAGCCTGCTTCTAGTCCCAATGTTGTGGTAGAAAACCATCCATTTTTTGCCACTCATCCTCAAAGTAAACAACTCATTACAAGCAAAAAACCAAAGGGACCTTTGGAAAGTGCATTGCAAAATGAGAATCGAGACATTGCTGATCAACATGTAGCAAGATGTATTTATCCAAATGGATTGTCTTTTAATGTTGTTCGCTCTCCATATTAGAAAGAGATGTTGAAAACAATCAATGAAGAACAAGGGCCCAGGTTATGAGAAGGTGTGTGGCACCTTATTGGAAAAAGAGGTCAAGAACATTGAAGATGCATTGCAGCCCATAAGGGATTCGTGGGTTGAGATAGCTGTATCCATTGTTTCAAATGGGTGGAAAGATGCAAAAAATCGGCCTTTGATCAATGTCATAGCGATGTCCCCTAAAGGGGCAATGTTATTGAAAGCTATTGATAGTGAGGGGCAGGTGAGATATTGATATTCTCATCGCAGCCATTGAGGAAGTGGGTCCTGTTGACGTGCGTTTTATGACATGACAAACATTTTAGAACAAAGAGTCACAGACGCTCTATTCTCTCTTGAAAAACTACTTCCTATGCTAAGATTGCCAGTAAGTTCATAGGGTAATTCCAATGTTTAAGATGAACGTGGATAGGCTCTGTGGTATGGATGTGATTTGCTGTGGGCACAAGTAGATTTTGCAAGTCATTCTGAGAAGTGGAGACATGAATGCAGTACCATTTTTGGATTTTTTGATTTTTATAAAAAAAAGTGAAAAAAGATTTAGGGTTTAGAGAATCTATTCTACTCCTAAGAAATCAAGAGAAGACGAAGACTAAGTGAAACCAAATAAACTATACTCTGTTTCGCCACGTTCAACGACAACTACGCAGAGCAAGTGCAATCTTCTAGGAATGTGCTTGTGATTTTCATGTGATAAATAATTGCCATCAGATCGAACAACAATTATCAAGACAGAAGTTAAGCATCCACAGTAAAGCTCAGTCTAACTTTGCACATTGGGCGAAATCATCCACCCAAAGAAAGTATGAGCTTGGTTTCACTAATCGACGTTATCAATCAATCATTCTTCTAACATACATTTTAATTTAAATCTACTAAGAGAGAAAGAAAATATGGGACCATGCAACTATTCAACAACCAAGTACTCAAAGCACCTCATGCATTTGAACTTCATTATCAAAGTAGCTTTTCACAACAATCTCATAAAACTCTCTCTTTATTTCTAACTATCTCAAATCTGCTCTAACTCTTAATCCCCTCTAACTTCTAAGCTTCTAACTATCCATCAATCTATCTTCTAATGAGAATGAGAGAGTGAGGGGGGGGGTTTATATAGTTTTTCCGGATTACAAAGAACGGCCCAGATTGATTCAAGATTAATGGCCAAGATTAAATTGAACTAAACCCTAATTAGGGTTTCCAAAACCACAATCAGTTAACTAAAGAGGACACTAGACAACTGGAGTGTCGTCCTTATCCGCTTGTGCAGCCTCACGTTCGGCGAACCTGGACACTATCAGGCCGACCTCCTCCATAGCAATGTCGGGCAGCACGCTGATGTTGTACTCCAGCAAATCTAAGTTCTCGGCACATTCTGCAAACATAGTAGCCCAAGCTGGTTCCTGTAGCAAGAAAGAACTTTTGGTAGCCATGAAGTCGAACACTTTGGTGAAGCCTTCCTTCATGATTGGCCCAGTGGTGGAGAAAACTTTATGTACTTGCTCCTTCAAAAACTTTGGCCGCAAGTGTTTCCTTCGGACAATCTCCCTGTCTAGCATATCTGCAGCCATCTCATAGATTTTTCTTTGAATTTCTTTTATTTGCTCTTCCACTCTACCACTATCCTGTTTCACCTTTTCGAGGACTCCCCTTCTCGAGACTAAGGCATAGTACCATCCGTTGAAGTCATAAGCTGCACCGGCTTCAATAACTTTATCTTCGATCAACCGTTGCTTTGAAATGCCTTTCAGTTCTCGGATGTATGGGATGATCCTGCTCTGAATGTCCTCGAGGCTGCTCCATGACTCTGCAAGATCTGCAACTCGTGAAAGTATGAAGGAAGCCTGCTCATTTACTTGCGCCAACTTTCTTGCAAACACCAACGCCTCTTTTTTCCTTGCAACCATCCAATCTTTAGCCTCCCTTGCTGTTGTCAACTCTTCTTCAAAATGAGCATCTGGTTCCTGTGAAGCAGTTGGAGGTAAAGGCGCCACTTGTTCGCCTTCGTTTAGTGGCCTAGTCAGGTGCTGGATATAATCTTTTAAACGCTGAATTTCTTTCTTGTATTCTTTCTTCTTGGCAACTTCTTTTTCTAATCTGCCCTTGATGGTGGCCACTGAATTATCCAAGTCTTCGACTTCCTGCCCCTTTGATGTCGGACCCATGTCGACAGTCGTGATAACATATTCTTCAGGAGCAATCTCGTCTTGAAACTTGTCATCCGCAGGCACTGCAATTTGCACCGTGCGATTTCCAGCTTCATCTCTTTGAATAGTTGAGAACTTTTTGGCCTTCTTCCTCGGGGCAGTCTGTTCTAATCTTGCAAGAAAATCTGCGTCATTGTCCTCCTCCGGGACTTCCACTGGCGCTTTTCTTTTCAATCTTTCCCTCAGCCACTCAGGTACCGTTGGCTGTTCGATCATGTCCTCTTGATTTTGGACGTCTGGCATGTCCTGTACTTCCTGTTCTTCTTGAATTTCCGGCACACTTTGAATTTCTTGGACTAGCTGCATATCCTGGATCTCCTGGACGGATGGGTCCTCTTGAATGCCTTTGAGGGCGGAAATCATTCCTTCCTCGAATTCTCCATCCTCGATGTCTGTGTTGTTATCTGATTCCAAGATTTTTGTGCTTGCCGGAGAGGGTTGATCGTTATCTTCTATTTGGATTGGCTCTATATTTTCAATTGGAGAAGGTATCATAGCATTTTCCCAGGATTCTCTATCCATGGCAAGCATCTCTTCTATGTTCCGGGATGTAGCCGACTGAAGGGGTTTGGACTTGTGTTTCTTCCGCGAGGGACCTTCATCTATCCCTTTACCCTTGTCTTGAATTGCAGATTTATCGGCTTCTTTCCTCTTCTTGGAGTTGGCAGCGTCTGCTTGTCCATCAGCATGAGATGCACCGGCGTTCGAAGAACATGACTCGGTGTCTCCCATCAACTCGTAGGTAAATTGCATATTTCTCTGTTTTAGCACTTCTACTTGCCTATCTATCCACCACTGAGAGTATTTGAAAACAGGGCGCATCAAAGTGGTTAGATCACCCATCTCAGGTTCGAACCATTTCATAGGTGGAAGCGGCTCATTTTCCTTGAAGCCTGGCTGCACATATATCCCGTCATCTTGTAGCTGGTCAGGTATTTTGAAAAGCTCTGTCGCTCTGATCATGCTCAGGGGTAACCTTGACCATAATCTTCTTCTTACATCGTATTCATCGGCTGCGTTGGCCCAAAAGTCCTCTAGGTCAACCCGATGTTTGTATCTTTCTCCGTCCACAATCTTGATGTGATGAAGCGGATCGAAGTTGCTTCTGGCTTTGTATGATATAAAAGGATACTGTTGAATCTCCAGTCGAGCAACCTCTGCTGCTTGGGCTGTTGGGCATGACTCCTCCATGTTGCCGATGAAAAAGGGGAAGGTGACGGCAGCTTTCTGCTTAGGTCTTTGGATGTTCTGATATGTTTCTAGTTGCCTTAGCACCTCCAACAACACCATCCTATTTGTCGGGTAGACAGGCAGCCTATAAGGATTTCCGGAAAATCCTTGGATTCTGATGTAGGTGAACTTTGGATATTGAATAAACCAGAATCCATACCGGCTTATCAAGCTTTTGGCTTCATGCGAGAGTCTCTGGTGCGTTCCGCCTTGAAGAAGCCTAGTGATATACATCAAAAATGCATCGTGAGCTCGCCGGAAGTGGGACTTCTCTTTCAGCTGCAGCTGTGGATAGCAGTCGTAGACTTTGAATTTCCCCTCACCGTTGCCAACCACGCCTTTGCATGTCAAGCCAGGATATTTATAATATCTTGCCAATGAATAAACAACGTATGAGCTCATGTGGAAAACTTTGGTCTGTTCAAAGTTGACCAACTGTTCGTGCAAGCTGTCACTGATCATCCTGGACCAATTAAACATTTTGACTCCAGTGATTATCTCATCAATAAAATAATACATCCATTCTTCGAAAGGGGCACCGTGAGCACTGCCTACCATTCTGTTAAGTAGCAGAACGATATCACCATATTCTTCTTTGAAGTGGGTTCTGATCAACTTTTTAGGCATCTTGCTGGCAGTAGGCTTTGGTTTTAACAACCAATTTTTGTTTATATTCGATGCACATAGATCCTTCTGACTTTGATAGAGTTTGAATGTGTCTTGTTTGCTGCGGTAGGATGTTCGGTTATATACTGGAATGCCAAAAGTCTCCTGGATTGCTGGTTCAGACAAGTAAGCAAGGACTCTCCCGTCAGTAGCTTCAATCTGTCGGTCTTGTGCGTTGTAATGAAGTGCACACTCTACTATTAACTCAGGACATTCTTTTGCTGGTGGAAATCCAGCTGCATGGACGATTCCGTTTCGCATCATCCTCATGGCGATTGGCGTTGGCAGACGTCCGTCAGTTCCATACATTCTCTTTCGGAAATCTTCAAGATCAACATGGCCGAGGTCTGTGTCAAGAACGTGCTCCCACTTGGACTTGATCTTTGACTGAGTTTGGACACCTTTGCTTGCAAATTTCATCTTGGCTGCTTCGAAAAATAGATCTGCAAGAGAAGGAAGAAAGGAAAATCAGAATTCGATATTAAAATCAATTTGAAATAACATTCCAGCTGGTAATTAACTTAGACTTCACGAAAAATAACAATCTGGAATGAAAATAAATGGTGGAGCTTCATGTTAACATGAAATGGACAAGAAAAAATCTGCCTTGTGATTGTGACTGCAATGCAAGCTGATAACAGAATATTTCTTTCACTTTGCTGCAAAAATCTTTCAGCCTTTTGCCTTAAACACTTTTTCCTCACCACCTTCCTTCTCAAAATCGAGTGATTGCAAAAATGAAAAATGAAATCACTTATAGAAGTGAGAAGGTCGATCATTTTAGCATATTTGCAAAGTTTCCTTTGGATCAAGTTCGAACTCATTCTTGCACTTCGTTTCTGAATGGCAAGTTCTATCTTGAACAACTTTGCTTGGGAAAGTTTCTAATTTGATTCACAGTCCAACAAGACTCTTTTTTCACTTTCCAATTTCGAAATTTTTTATGACTTATCTCTTTTTTGGTGTTGGAAATAAAATATTAAAATAATTAAAAATAATTATTTTATGTGTCCATTCCAACCCGTTCGATTTTATGGCTAATTACTTTTTTTTTCGAAAATTTCTCGCCATATCCAATTTATTTGTCCATGATTTTTTGATCGTTTCTCAAAAATATTTGGCCATGTCCAATTTTATTTGGCCAAAAAATGTTTCTTGTCCGACATTTTCTAGTCACGTCCAACTTTTTCTTAGCCATGTCCAAAGATTTTCTAGCCATGACTTGTCTTTGTCCAAAATTCTTTCGCCATGTCCGATTTTATTCATCCAAATTCCCTTGATTTTTCACAAATTTTCCTTGACAAATCCAATTTTATTTCGTCCATTTGCTCAATTTTTCTAGCCATGGCGAAGATTTTTCTTCATATTTTCTTGGGCGAATCTTCAAGTGCCATGTATATTTTAGCTTTTCAAAGGCTTGGACTTAGGCGAATTTCAATTTTTATACTCTTGATACATGGCGGACTTTAGCCTTTTCTTTGCCATTCGTGCCTTAGCCATTTTTTCTTTCCTTTCATCTTAGGCGGATTTCATCAACTTTGTAGCCACTTTACTCCTTGGCAAGGGCGGACTTGGTTGGTTCTTTGGCCATTCTAACCTTGCTTATGGCGGACTTTCCTTCTTTGTTTGCCATTTAACTCTTTGCTTTAGGCATTTTCCTCTTCCCTATGGCGGACTTCAGCTTGCCTTTTATCTTTACTTTGTCCATGCCTTAGTCATTTTTATCTCATTTTACTTTGGGCGGACTTTGGCTTCTTTCTAGCCACTCCTTTTATGTCTAGGGCGGACTTTGGGGTTATGCTTGCCATACATAGGCGGACTTCAACATCTTCTTTGCCACTTCCATTTTGACTTAGGCGGACTTCCTTGTTTCCTTGGCCAATGGACCTCTTGCATAGGGCGGACTTGCTGCTTTGGTTGGCCAAGACTAGGGCGGACTTCATGCTTTCCCTTGCCAACTTGAAACTACCTAGGGCGGACTTCATGCCTTCCTTAGCCATTGCTCAATATTCTAGGCGGACTTCCTCATATTCTTCGCCATTGGACTTGGTTGGAGGGCGGACTTTGTTATTTGGATGGCCATGACAAGGGCGGACTTCAGCTTGGTCCTGACCATTCACCATTTGCCTTAGACATTTGCCAGATTTTCTTAGACATTTCCTTCATTCTCCATGGGCGGACTTCAGCATCTGACTGTCCATTGCCACTTTAATTTAGACATTTCCAAGGGCGGACTTCATGGTTTGTATGTCCATTGCTCAGATTTTTGTGCCATTGATCAGATTTTCATGCCATTTACATCTTTGACAGAGGCGGACTTGACAAACTTCATTGCCATTGCCCAGATTTTCATGCCATTGACCAGATTTACAGGCCATTGACCAGTTGGCTGAAGCTTCTTATCATCCATTTCCTCTGTGCTTAGGCGAATTTACCAGTTTTCTCCATGACTGTGCTCAGATTTTCCATTAATTTCCAGATTTCTTCACAATTTTCCAGATTTCTCCATGAACTTCTTGCAGATTTCTTCATGAATGTTCAGATTTCTTGATGAATTTCATCAAATCTTCAACCATTTTAGTGCTTTTACCAGATTTCCCAGTGATTTTCCAGAATTTCTCACCATTTTCGAATGAATTTTCCAGGTTTTTGAACTTTTTTGTGATTTTTCCAGATTTTTACCAAAATTTCAAAAAATCTTCGAATCGATTTTCTGAGAGTTTCGTTGCTCGTTTCGAACTTCTGAGTGCGTTTTTGAAACTCGTGGCCCTTCTAAAAATAGAAACTTTCTAAAAATAGAAATTTTCCAAAAATAGCAACTTTCTAAAAATAGACCCTAAAAAATAGGGATCCCAGAATTGCCCAAAAGTGCCAAAAAAATAGGTCCTAAAAAATAGGGGGCCCGGGTGAGAAACCCTAAAAATTTGGAAGTGTCAGAATCGACCGAAACGACAGTCGATCTTCGTCTCCCAGGCCTTCTAAGCACAATGGTGACGTTTATATATTGATCCAGACTAAAATTCACTGACTCGACTCGGGTGACCGTTCAAAATTGAAGCTAAAAAATCCCCAAACGAAGAGCAGACAAAACGAAAGCAGGCGAAAGCAAAACCCTAAAAGCAAACGACAAGGGTCCCCATCTGCAATGGGGCGAGGTGTGAGTTAGGTCACAACAGGTCCTTGTAACGTTGTTCAAGAAGTAACGGACAACGCAAAGAATTGTAGAGATGACGGTTTATTGGTTGAGGAACCATATTCACATAATGATATCACATTTCCACAATCCATATTGATTCTTGCTAGATGATTTCTAGATTCGATTGCGTAGGAATTTTTGCATCAACGTTTTGTATCACACTCCGTGATCCGTCATTGGGATAGCTGAGAGCTCATAGGAATTTAAATGTTTTGAATCACACTCCGTGTTCCATCATCGGGATAGCTGAGATCTCATAGGAATTCCTATGAGATCTCAGCTATCCCGATGATGGATCAAATTCCTATGAGATCTCAGCTATCCCGATGATGGAACACGGAGTGTGACCCGAAACATTGATGCAAAAATTCCTACACAATTGAATCCAAAAATCATCTAGCAAGAATATTCACATATCTTTTGCACATCTTGTGTGGTCCACTCTCTCAATCTTATCCTACAAAAGATAGGGAATAAAATTGATTGGATCAAAGAGTTGTATGCAAAGGTTGAGGACATTCAAATGTTCATCACTAACCACCACATGTCTCAAGGCATTTTCAGATCATTTTCAAAATTGAAGCTATTGAAGGTAAGTGAAGTAGCATAAAATTTTACATTTTCATAATTTGATTGTGTATTCTAATTCTCCTTTAGAGTTTGTTTTTAAATTTGAATTATTTTATTTTGTGTTTTTAATAGGTTGCAAACACCCATTTCGCCTCAACACAATTGTCTTGAGACAAATTGTGAAATTTAGAGAGATGCTTTCTAGCATGGTGATTAGCCAAAATTGGTCTATATGGCAGCAAAGCAACTCTAGCAGGGCAACAAAAATTAAGCAAATGATATTAGATGACTCATGGTCGGATCATGTGGAGTATCTACTTAGCTTCACTGTATTATGTTGCCTGTTCTTCTTCCGAGCAGATCTACCCTCAATCAATTCATCATCATGAAGATCACTTATGGTTTTAGCATACCATTTCGGCCGGAGAGTAGAAGTACCAACATCTGACTTAAGAGGAACAACATCACCAGGGGTGGCTAGAACAACATCAGCTGGATTAGGATCCAGATTGTCCTGAGGAGGGGTGGGTGGTGGAATATTTTGTTGAGGTGCCTGCACAACTACAGAATCCCGCCCATCAAGTGGAGCTAGGGGAAGACAAACACCCAAATCAGAAGCCTGCATAGACTAATCCTCAGGACTCACAGAAGGAGAAGACTTATAGAAGGGCCCACTATTTTCATCAACCACAACATCACAACTAAAGATGAGACGATCTGTATCTACATCAATCAGCCTATATGCCTTATGATTCTCACTGTAACCAGTGAACGTGAGTTTCTGGCTTTTGGAATCCAACTTAGTGTGCTTGGCATCTGGAGTCCACACATGAGCAGTAGAGCCAAAAACTTTCAGGTGGTTGATTTTAGGCTTGCATCCAGACTAGGCTTCTTCAAGAGTCATCTTCTTAACTGCATGAGTAGGAGACCGGTTCAGAAGATAAACAACAGTATAACTGCTTCAACCCAGTATTTCCTAGGAACATTTCTATGCTCCAACATAGAACGAGCAATTTCAATAATGGTGCGATTCATACATTCAACGACACCATTCTGCTGAGGGGTGTATGGTGTGGTAAGTTGGCACTTAATGCCATGTGCAGCACAGAAACTGGAGAAGTCATTAGAACAAAGCTCCCCCCACTATCAAACCTAAGAGTGACTATAGGAAAGCCTGACTCTTACTCAACTAAGGCCTTAAACTGCTGAAATATACCAAATACCTCCGATTTGTTTTTAAGAAAATACACCCACATTCTTCTACTAAAATCATCAACAAATAACAAAAAATTCTTGCAACCAGTAACTAAAGGAGTGTTCATTGGTCCACATAAATCAACGTGAACCAACTGTAATACCTTGGAAGCTCGCCATGAGTCACCATCTGAGAATGGAGTCCGATGCTACTTTCCAGCCTGACAAGCCTTCGCGTACTCCATGATTCCAAGTCTGAATCGTAGGTAGACCACCAACTAGATCACCTCGAGATAGCGGAGAGAGATATTGCATATTCAGGTGCCAATAACGCTGATGCCAAAGGCTGTTGACGGAAGTACTCCTCGCTGCCATAGCGTGCTCTTGAGAATCACCAGAATCAACAAGTCTATATAGACCATGATCCTCAAGTCCCTGAACAACTATAGTGCGAGTCTCTCTGTCAACAATGCTGCATGTATGCATGCTGAAAACAATGTCTAGCTGAGGAGAGTGAGTCATGATCTAACTAACTGAAATAAAATTCAGCTCCATGCCAGGTACAAAGTATACATCAAGAAATATTAAATTTCTCCCTCCATAATGAATCTGCATGTTGCCCTTTCCGACAACAGTATACTTCTCGCCTCCTCCAAAGATAACAGAATCCCTAAATGGTGTGTACTCAATGAACCAATCCTAACAATGAGTGAAGTGTCGAGATGCACCTGAATCAATATACCAGGCAGAGGATTTAATAGGACCTACAAGACTCTTGGCCATAAAGGCATAGAATGCAGACTCTTGCTCAGTGTGTTATGCAACATGGGCTTTAGGTTTCGACTCTCCTTGCTTGTTTTGTTCAAAAGCCAAGCGTTTCCAACAATCTTTTTTCATGTGACCATACTTGTAGCAATAGTTACACTGAACATTCTTCTTCTTGGAAGAATCTTGAGATTGCACTTGCCTGGTTTGTTGAGAGGGTTGATTCTTGCCCTTATTCTTCTGAAATGTCTTGGCAGGAAATGTTTGCTCTGTGGAGGATGAACTAGCACCACTACCGAACTGCTGTTTCCATCAATCCTACTACAGAAGTATGGTGCAAAGATCTGAAAAAATCAAGTCAACATTAGCTGAGGTAATGTTGAGTGTCTCAATAAAGTGCTCATAAGATTTTGGCAGACTCTTCAAAGTAATGACTACCATATCTTCTCCTCCATTTTCCGACCAATAGCCTCTAGCTAACCATGGATGTCCTTGATTTTTGTCAAGTATTCCTACAGAGTTGTCTTCTCATCCATCATGATGGAGAATATGTTTTTCAGAAAGAACGCACGGCTCTTGTTGGATGTTTCATGAAGATCTTTCAGAAGATCCCAAATTTCTTTAGCTAATTTGCCAGACAGTACCTGAGGTAGCTGGTCATCAGTGACAGAGAGTTTAATAAGCATCACGGCTTCCTGATTTTGCTCATCAAACTTTTCTTGATCTTTATCTGTTGTAGGAGGTCGTGTCTTGTTGCCCAGAATAATCTAGTCAAGGCACCGATATTCAAAGATTGTCATCATACGCTGCTTCTAGGTGTTGTAGTTGCGACCGTTGAACTTCTGACTGCCCTCCAGCATAATGTGTGACAAAGAAGCCATTTGTCACAGGCTTGTATAGAGAATCTTTTAAACAAAATCCGACAAATAAGAGGCACAAAACCCCACGAGCAGAAATCTGTCAAAAAAAAAAGAAGGCACAAAACCCAAGGTAATGAAAAAATCACTTTAGAAAACGTGTCTAGGAGTCGGACGTGTGCAGGGAGAGACAAACCCGACGCCCAATGAAGTCACCCCTGAACTGGAAATCAGAATCCCACCAAAAACATAGACAAAGGGAAACTCCACAAATTTCAACAAACAGCACCCAGAAGACTTCAGAAAACCCATGAGAAGCCAACACGATTGTTCAGAAATCGTGCCAAAAACCCTTGATTGCAGGTCACACCAGTCAAAATTGTGCAGAAATCGTGATTTGCAAGAACAGAAAATCGCGACTTTAAAAACACATGCAGAAAACAACGAACTTCTCAGAAAATCGTGATTTTAAGAGACCAAAATGGTCGCGGGAATCAAAAACAAGGGCGTGAAAAAGGGCGTGATGATCTTTGAAAGACGTCACCCAGAAAATGCAAGGAAAGGTCACACGAAACAAGAAGAAAATCTGTCACCCAGAACCAAAAAACACAACCTGGAAACCCTTCACGCACGGCTAGAAGACGAACCAACTCACACCAGAAACCCATCCACAAGAAGAGGCACAAAAAATCATGAAGCACACAAAGAAAACGCACGCCAAGAAGGAGATCTCGTCACCGTCAAACAAAAGAAAAGAGAAACATCACGGTTTGAACAGAAATTGCGATTTTCAGAAAAGAGAAAGCCAAGATTCTTAAGAAAAAAGAAATCACGATTTTCTTCCTTCAGCGATAGGACCTCAAAGAACAGAAATGGCGCTAGAGAATTGAAAAAAATCTTTTCCTGCTCTGATACCATGAAATGGGAAATCTTCAATATATTAAAAAGAAGCAAACGTGCTTAATATAGATTTTACAAAGGAGATGTTTCTAAAAACATTGTTTATAAAATAGAAACAGGGTCGAAGCAAAGAATTAGAAAGAATCTAACTAAATCTTATAGATTACACTAATACAATATTGACCATTAAATAATCTAAATATTATTTTAATATTGTTTTGCCTCTAACACAATTGTCTTGAGACAAATTGTGAAATTTAGAGAGGTGCTTTCTAGCATGGCGATTAGCCAAAATTGGTCTATATGGTGGCAAAGAAACTCTAGCAGGGCAACAAAAATTAAGCAAATGATATTAGATGACTCATGGTGGGATCATGTGGAGTATCTACTTAGCTTAACCGAGCCCATTTTGAGCATGATTCGCTATACTGACATGGACAAGCCTTGCATTGGAAATATAGATGGCATCAACTCAATGATTGAGAAGATGAAGAGCATCATAAATCTGAAAGAGAAAGACCTTGAAGAGACTTTCTTCAAACAAGTGCATGCAATTGTTGAAGAAAGATGGTACAAAATGACCACTCCATTACATCTTCTTGCCTTCGCATTAAGTCCAAAATACTACAGTGCTAAGATTCTTTCTATACCAAGAAGGCTTCCCCCATATAGAGATTTTGAAGTGGCTGAAGGGTACAAGGCAACATTTCGTAGACTCTTCTTTGAAACAGAATTGCGAGATGTAGTCACAAATGAGTTCATTGATTTTGTGCACTCAAATGGCCAGTGTTGAGGCTCTTTGTGATAGGTTTAAGAAGGATGCCCATAGTTGGTGGTACTTCCATGGTCAATTCTTCCAACACCCGCAACCCCTTGCAATCAAAGTTTTATCACAAGTAAGTTTAATAAAGTTTCATTTTTTAGTCCTTAATGTTTTAATAAATATAATGTATAACTTTATTTATTTACTTTGTCTTCATAGGTTGTTAGTTCATCTGCATTTGAGAGGAATTGGAGCATATATTCTTTCATCCACTCAATAAAGCGCAATAGATTGCAATCCAAAAGAGCAAAGAACTTAGAATACGTGCATTTCAACTTGTGTCTCCTTTCGCACAAGCAACATGACTACAAGGAAGGGAACACATAGTTGGGGGATATAGAGCCAGAGCATACGGATTTGGATACTTCCACTTCCTAGCATATTGCATAGGATGATTCCGAAAGCCAACACACTTTTAGTGCAAGTGGCAGTGGCAGTGCCATTGGCACTGCTTGTGGTTCATCTAATTTTCCTACATCATCTAATGTAAATGAGGATGATGATGTTGATGATTTAGAAAATCCATGTGATGATTAAAATTAAAAGTGTTGAACTTGATATTATTATTTTAATATTGAACTTGAAGTTTGAACGATGAATATTTATCATGCATGTTTTAAATGACATTCAAGTTTATGTTAGTTTTGTTTTTTATAAAGTCTTTATATGATGTTATGTGATATTCTAATCTTGATTCTGCTTCTAGGCTGCATATATATATGATTTTTACTTCTTTTTTTTGTACGGACGAACCCAAAATGAAGCCAACCCCAAAAAAAAATTTAGCCAGATCCGTGAACCCGAACCCAAACCAGGACCAAAACCGGCAACATAGAAAATAAACATTTAGGGTTCGGGGTTAGCGTCTTTTTTGCAAAAGAGACCTGTTAGTGCATATTTTATAATTTATTTTATATAAATATTAAGGAGGGAATTTTTTTATAAGTGTAGCTGAAGGATGAAACTGAAACAATGTAGCACATAGTCATTCTTCAAACCTTATTTTGCATTCAAAAGCTCTGATTTCTCAAACATTAGTCAAAATCAGGGAAAACTCACTGAAAATTTGAAATCAGTGAAAAAAGGGGTTATTCATTTTAGGGCAAGTTTTTGGCAATTAAATCACAATACTTCAGCCAAAAATTGGCTCACCTGATTTAATTCAAAAACTCGGCAATTTTTGACATGAAAAAATCGTCATGTGACCCGTTCATGATTTCTTGTGATTTTTTGGCAAGTATTGTAATTAATATAACAGCACCCTTATCATATTATTGCATAAGAAGGCACTAACCTAAAAATGATCTCTCAGAACTTTTAATTAGCATCTGCCTACACAATCAACAACTGGCTGCCACAAGTTTGCATTGTAATCAGCAAATGCACTCAGCAATAAGCCATCACATATTGTATTGGTCACATGCTATGCACGCGTAAAAGTGTATAACTTACCATGGACATCTCCATGCATAAATGCAAGTCTACAGAGGTATAGATATTGATACATTTGAGAGGGAAAAGCTGAATAAGGTATCTTTTTAAGGAAATGTGACAAGTGGCAACAAAATGCAGAGCATGTCTCAAGATGTCTGTCAGTTATGAGATGGTGTTTTAAGACAAATCATAATTCCGCATAGGTGCAACACTGCATCAACAGAATATTTTCAAATGAACAAGTGCATACCAGATGCAGACAAACTATTTTATAGCATTTATAAAATTAGCTGTTTCATGTTTTTACTGCCATCTGTGTCTATGCATATATGATATTACAATTAGGTTTCTGTCAGTAGTAACCCAGAAACTATGGCTCATAGGCATACCCTTGGCCAAATCTCAATAAGCATATTCAAAACATAATATAAGCACACCCTTATCTTAGCCTCATGTAAATTGACACCTCCCCCTCCAACATACATCCTTGATCTCCAAGTGACCATGGACCATGTCAATATTTGCCAGGCTATGTCTAGCAGTACTTATTGCAGCAGGCCCACGTTTAAAACCTAGCACAATACCACCTCGGGTAAAATGGCAAGGGGGTTGACTTTTCAATTGTTTGTCCATATGAAGAGTTAAAACTTATAAGTGCATTCAAAAGCAGCAAAATACAGAGCAAATTATTAGACATTTGAAACATAGGAAGCATTCTGGTCCTCACAAGTTGATTTGTAATAGAAAGCATATATCCCTTGGTACCAGAAAATCTCCCTCATAATGATCATTGTTTCAGTTCTCATTCTACTTCCGGGATACAGACATCTCTACTGAGATCTCCATTCAAAAAATTTATCCATACCACCTGTCTTAACTTTACAAATCAGAATCATTCTAGAGTATAAGATGAAACTAGTTACCTGGACAGTAGCAACAGCTTCTACAGCTCCAGCTGCACCTAGCAAATGTCCAATCAGTGATTTTGTAGAATTCACCTTCAGCTGAAACATTAAAAATCCAACATAATGATCAAAAGGAAATGCCCTGTTGACTTGTCCAAAACCACTTCAAAAACACTTTAAATTTTAACGCTGCCATGATTAAATAGAACACCTCAGGATTCTTTCCAAAACAACGGATCAAGGCTTTGTACTCTTGCAAATCACCAGCTTTAGTTGAAGTTGCATGAGCATTCACGTAGTTCACACTTTCTTTACTTACACCTGCTTGATGCAAAGCCTTTTCTATACATCGGAGGACACCTGTACCTGAAAACACTCAAATGTTCAAATAAGAATTCTCATTAGCAGGGGCCTGAGAACACCAGAAAACATCTTTGAAATTTTGTAGATCTCATACCTTCCGGATGGGGCTCTGTCATATGATAAGCATCAGATGTAGAACTTCCCCCAAGGAACTCTGCATATATTATTGCTCCTCTTTTCTGGCAAAGTAAAGAACATTAGCAAGCTCCAACTCATCTAGCTTAAATTTATAAATATACTAATCCCAAATACAGTAATTAGCAAAACATGCCTTTTGTTAAAGGGTCTACCTTTGCATGTTCTAATTCCTCCAGAAGCAGAACTCCTGCTCCCTCCCCCATGACAAACCCATCACGATCCTGTCAAATGTAAAATGATTATTTAGGCAGCCTGGGAAACTGTTTTAGAACAAAGATTCCTGAGATGCTTTGAGATCATAGCGAAATAGAAGAAACTCAATGAACCAGATGCCATAAAATGCAGGATATGGACAAATAAGCATACTGCATCCCATGGACGTGATGCTTTTGTGGGATCATCGTTTCTTTCTGATAATGCTCTGCAAGCTACAAATCCCCCAAGACCTATAGGCAGTCATATATCTTCAAGATCAAAACTCAAAGAATCATTCCAGGCAGAGACTAGAGAGCAGTCAATCCCATTAAAAGTAAATATTTGAATATGATAAATATACAATCATGGTGTAATCATGTTAAAGATAATTCAGTATCACAACCCAAATAGGGGAAGAAAACATAGAGCCTCTTACTCTTCAAGCAATATTGGACTTTAAATCATCTAATTTAAAGCAAAAACTCAAAAATAATAAAAGAGATGTCGAATTGTTAGCAAACAAAACTAGAACACCTTTCCCATGAGATAATGTTCTGCCAGACAAAAAGCAAGATCATAAGCATGTAGGAAGATGTAAACTATCAAGGAATAAAAGAAATGGGCACACACCAAAAAAATAGCAGCTAGACTTACCAATTGGAATAATTGCAGCATCAGAACCACCAGAGAGCATGACATCCTAAAAATACACCAATTCAAAAACTGAAGATTTAGTGCCTCCACAATAACATGGATCTCCTTTTCAAACATAAAGGGAAAGAAGAGAAGAGCAAACAGCTTACAGCTTCTCCTCGAATGATGTGATTTGCAGCAGCTATGAGACAGAAATTGCTTGTTGCACAAGCAGTGGATATAGAATAGTTTGGACCCATCCATCCCTGCAATCAACGCATTCAGTATGCAAGAGTAAGTGTGGATTAATTTTGCATATTTCTTAATATTAGGTATGAATTCAACTAACCAGATCCATTGCCATCATTGCAGATCCCATATTTGTTGTTGCAAAAGGTACACAAAATGGGTTCATTTTCCTGTAAGAAATTCTTAGTGCTTCTACTGCATCATTGAACACCTGATGTAACATTTTCAACTTAATGTGAGAATAGGTAACGTTTACAAAAAAATCTCATCATGTAAGTGCATGGATATCCCATCAATGTTACCCAGCTTTGTTGGCCTCTAGCAAATGTTATCAGCAATTTGACATTACCTTCATTCCACCCAGTGCCGAACCAATCAAAACTCCACATTTTGATTTGTCCAAATCTTTGAGTACTGCTTCATCCATTCCTCCATCTGCCAATGCTTTCTTTCCAGCAGTAAGCATGTAAAGCATAAATTTATCCATTCGTTTTGAAAGTTTTGGTGCAACCCAACCATCTGTGGAAAACGGCTTTACTTCACCTGCTATTCTCTGCACACCATAGCCAGCAAATCAAACAATAATTTCAACCTTTCATCATTAATCTTAAGGAGATTTAATTGTCAAAAACACTTAAAATATATTCATTATACTCTTTCCATGTCAAATATAGAATCAAGATTTATTAACTTAGTTCTAGAATTTCTGGCAAGAAGCGATTGAGATTTATCCCTCATGAAGTTCTTATCATTTGATAACTGGGCACTGAACTAGATTTCTAATAACTTGACACCACACTAGAAAATTATATATAACTAATTTTGAGAGAATGAATCATGTGAGTGTACTATAGTATCCACAGAAATTGCCATTTTGCTCTGTTCAGTTGCACAATTTAGTCTACAAGAAGCATCCTAAGAAAAAGCAAAATATAAAATCATTTACAGTTGGAAAATCCTTGCAGTCAAAGCTCTCAATTTCGCTGATACCACTCTTCCCCTGAAGAAGATTGCTGTAGAAAGTATCCGGATCGTGACCAAGGGAAGTGACCACACCCATTCCAGTCACAACAACCCTTCTTTGCTTAGTAATAATTTTCTTCTCTGGTGCATCCTTCACAGTTTGCACAGCAACAGCCATTACTCTGCCTGCAAATTGAATCAGCTACATTAGAAAATATGTTGCCCAGATGAAAAGTGAGTCTCAAATTCTGAGAACTTGTGTCACTCAACATTATGGATTCCTATCTAGAATCAGCATAAATAAGGCAAACTTTCTATGCATTGATAATTAACTGTGTGCACCTATAATGCAGTAGACATATACAGCTTCCTGCAATACAATACTTGTTAGTTCTTGTAGCAATCTTAAGTTATGCATCTGTAACAAAGATCAAATTTCCCACCTGTAGCTCTTAATTTCCGCCGTCTCCAACCACTCTTTATAGGCTTGGATCCAAAGAAGCTGTCTGGAAAAAACTGGGAACCCCTTAAGTTATTGTACTCTGGACATGCTTCAAAAGAGAAGCATGAACCCAAACCTTGAAGACTCGAACCACAGAGGGCAATCAAACTTCCTCCTGCTTCTGCATGATCCTTACAAAGTAGAGCTGTTGAGCAATTTGCTGACAACTGTCTGGAGCGACCAATTCTCCTTTTAGCTCTGCTTCCCAGAGGAGAAGACGTGGCCTTTGTCTCATTGCCAGAAACTTCAAATATAGTCCTCGAAACGCATGCAGCAAATAGCCAACTGCAGAGAGGTGCAACTGTTGTCGCCATCTGCACTATTTTCCAAAACACTATGAAAAAACTTGACACTATGTTCTTCCTTAAGCTACTATTTTGACAAATTAAGTTCAACTATACAGTATGTTTCTCAGAAAAACCACTTGCTGAATTACTATAGCCAGGCTCATCCAATTTATCAGCTGTTTGCCAAAGAACAGTGCTTGTGGACCATATCCTATAAATTGCTTGAATGCTCCTCCAAATCAAAACCTGGAATGCAAGAGTAAAAGTAAGTTTTGAGAAGAAATCAAAGCTATCAAAAGTTTAGATTCTGAAAACAACATAGCCTATATAAATTTAGTTCTGAAGTAGTGTTGTTTTCAGTGGAAACTGTTTCTAAAGCACTTATACAGAGCATTACAGACCTCAAACACGAACTCAATATGTTCATCCAGATTTCAAAAAGAAATTTACACTTAAAATTTACAGAACTTTCAAATTGAAACATTATCAATTCCCCTCTGGTCGAGCAAAAAAATCAAATTCTCTGGAAACTCATACACTGACCCCTAGTACACTCCATCTCATTCACATATCTGAACATCTCCAGACATCAAGAGACTTTCAGCTGATGTCATGTAATATACCATTTGTCTGCTGGAAATGTCCCTCAAACATAAGGAAACTTGCAATTTAAAAGTTTCTTAAATATGTCAGATATTTGACACGGACTTTTAACTTTTTCATTTTGGTGATATCAGATTTCCACAATCCATCATGAATGTATTTTATTGCTTCTGGATTTGATTGTGTGTGAGTTTTTCCATCAACGTTTCGGATCACACTCCGTAATCCATCATCAGGATGCAGAAGAGAGCATGAGGTGTAAAAATGATATGTTGCAGACCCAAAATTGCATAAAAAGGCTGGAAAGAGGGAGGAGAGATAAGGGGGCACTAGAATCAAGACACAAAGAAAAATAAAGAAAAGTTAATTTGGTAAAAAAGCGGGAACAAGATAAAACCAAAACCAAGAATTAGAACCAAAAATATGAAGACTTAATTATCTAAAGATATAATATAGCAAGAATTAAAACCAAGCCACATATATCACATATTTAATATACTAACCAAATAAGATGAAAAATACAAGATAAACTGCACATAAACAAAGCAAACAATTACTAAATTACCAACCAAAAAATGTATAGAGAAAAATAGAAAAAATAAAGAATAATGCATTAAAGAATTAAAAAGAAGTGACAAAAAATACTAATCACATGCTTTTTGCTGATTTTTGCATGAAAGTTTACAACATGTTCTATAGTACTAATCCTGCAAACATTTTTATTTGGAGTTTAAAAAAAGCACATCTACATCAGAATCAGAACACATCTACAGCTAGGACAACTACATGTTTGAGAGTGGCATCTTCAATATTCACCTAAGGCCATGATGCTGGTCTATCAAAGGGGTTGATTGAGGAGAACTTGACCCTTGCAATCCAGTAGCTTCCCTAGGGTTTTTTAAAACATAGTCTGTCCTTACACATCAGCAAACGGCAGAGATAAAAGCAAAAAAGATTACAGAAGTTTGCAGACAGCCAGATCAGAACCATGCCCCAAAGGTCAATTCTGTGCCACTCAAGATTGACCCTGAACAGCTTATAATCAACCCATAGAAGATTCCAAACCTATTACAATTCTGAGGCAGTGACTCCATCAAGAATTAATTTCTAGACATTGACGAATCAGTTCTGCACAGCATTAGTAATCATTATTTCATCAGTGTTCCAAGCACTATGTACTCTAATCCTCTTGCATTTGATTTATAAAAGTAACTTTTCCAATCGTCATTTCCCAACTCTTCTCATTTACCTGGGTTAATTGTGTCTTTCATTGTTGTATGCATAGATGGAAAACCCGCAGAGAACTCGGCGAGTTTTTAAAAACTCGCGAGTTTTTAAAAACTCGCGAGTTTTTTTCAAAAACGAGTTTTTACAAGTTTAACTCGCCAAGTTAAAATTCCGAGTTTTTTCGAGTTTTTATGGCGAGTACTCGCCAAAAACTCGCGAGTCCGAGCCAAAAACTCGCCTGCGCAGGGATAAAGCAAAAAAACGTCTTTTGTCTTCTTCATTTCATTTCAAAATCAATTGATACTTTGTGTGAGGAGCTGAAAACCCCCCCCAAGCAAGGAGATATCATTTCCAACGATTTTCCATCGAGGAGAGAAGATTCAAACGCCATTTTGTGTGGATTTTGAAGAGAAATTCGATTCAAAGGTAGGGTTTCTATTTTTGTTTTTTGTTTTTGATTAATCATTTTCTTTCATTGTTCTTGCAAAATACTCATTCCAAATTGAAAAAAAGACATGATAGAGCACAAAGAAACAATTTTTTTGCATTTAGAATCCAAAAAACAAAATTCATCACAATCTTTTGTTGATTTTTGCTGATTTTTTTCATTTTTTTCACTATTTTTTGAAATTTTCAGACCTAGGTTCATTTTTTGTGTAGAATGATAAGATTAGTTAATAATGTTAATTGATAATTCATTTAAGCACATTTGTATCAATTTAAATGGAATTTAGCTTTAGATTTTTTAAGTTTTAATGATTTTAGGTTGTTTTTAAAATTTTTTTATATTAAAAAACTAATATGTTGTGCTTATTTTTTGAATGTGTAGATTGATCATTGATCAGTGAATACACATTACACACTATAATGGCTTCTGGCTCTGGTTCAGGCTCAGCATCAGGTTCCGCCCCCACCCCATCAACTTCCACCCCTCACACAGCATCATCATGGGTTCCAGGCACTCGTCCTGCAGGGGCTAGAGACCCTACATGGAAATATGGTGTCAGAGGGCCAGTGCCTGGAACAGTTGTTTGTGGTGAATGCAAAAAAACATATCATGGAGGCATAAATCGCCTCAAATACCATCTAGCAGGCATTCCTCAGCGTGATGCCAAGGTTTGTGAGAAGCCCAAAGAAGAGATTAGAAGAGAGATGCTTGCCCTACTTTCACTTGCTGAGGAAAAAAAATGCAAAAGGAGAGGGCTAAAAAAGCCATAGCAGCAGCCATAGCCAGTGGACATGTGCATGCCCATGGGACTCAGGAGCACGAGGCTGAGCACATGGAGATAGAGTCAGATGAGGATACAGAGCCAGATATTGTTGGCATTGTGGGCTCTCTTCGTGGTCCACGGATTCGCACTCATGGCACAACCACCACAGCCACAGCCACCGCATCCTCTAGGCCCCCCTTGTCCTCTAGTTCGACTAGAGTGCCAATGCCACCACCACCTTCATCTTCACGCAACCCACAGAGTTTTTTTGTGCCAAGAAACACACCAGGAGCACAGGTATCATTGGAGGCTACAGGGTGGAACAAGGAGGTGCATGAACATGCTACCATGGCATGTGCTGATTTTTGGTATTTCAATAACATACCATTCAATGTAGCGAATAGTCCCTATTGGCACAATATGGTCACTTCATTGACAGTTGCGGGAAAAGGCTTCAAGCCACCTTCTCGCAAAGATTTGAGTGGGAAGTAAGTGACAAATCAACTTAAATTTTATGTTCTTTCATTTAAAATTTAAATTAATTTATTATTTATGTTGAATTCAAGCTATTTTTTGTTTATAACTTACAATTTTGTACTTATTTAATTAGTTTACTTTGTACTTGTAGGTTGCTCACAAATGCAACCGAAAGGGCAATGCATGTGGTGGAAGAGCAAAAAAATAAATGGAAAAAATTTGGCTGCTCAATTCTTTCTGATGGGTGGACGGATGGGAGAAACCGCACCATCCTTAATTTTTTGGTTGCTTCCAAAGGTGAATTTGTGTTTTGGAAGTCGGTGGATGCTTCCAACAAGATAAAAACTGCAGATACATTGTGTACGTTGTTGGAAGAAGTTGTGATGGAGGTGGGGATTGCTAATGTGGTGCAAGTCATCACAGATAATGCAGCAGCGTATGTGGCAGCTGGAAGGATGCTTGAGAGTAGACATCCATCACTCTTTTGGTCACCTTGTGCGGCTCATTGCCTTGACCTTCTTTTGGAGGACATAGGCAAACTTGTTTGGGTGGCACCGATTGTAGATGATGCAAGGAGCATCACAAAATATATCTACAATCACCCTTGGGTTCTTAGTTTGATGAGAGAGCATACGCAAGGGAAGGAGTTGGTGAGATCGGGTGCCACAAGGTTTGCAACAATTTTCCTAACGTTGCAAAGCATTTTGGATTCTTTGGGCTCTCTAAGACAAATGTTGTGAGTCAAGCATGGAATGACTCTTCATATTCAAAGAAGGCCGAAGGAGATAGAATTTCTGCAATAGTCTTCGACCCCTTGTTTGCACAAAAAGCTACAGAGATCGTGAAGGTAACTTCCAAACTTTGATTTTAATTTTAATCTCAAGTTCAATATAAATATATGTTTTTTAATTTAACTTTAAGCCTTTCATTATAAATTTCTAACTTTGATCTTTTTGTATTTTTAATCTAGGTGTCGGAGCCCTTGGTTAGAGTCCTCCGCTTGGTAGATGGGGATGAAAACCCAATGGGATACATTTATGAGGCCATGGATAGGGCCAAGGAGGCCATCAAAAGTTATTACAAGGGGGACAGCCTCAAATTTGATCCCATATGGGAGATTGTTGATAAGAGGTGGAACAATCAACTCCACCAACCCATCCATGCAGCAGGGTACTTCCTCAACCCTTCTTTTCTCTTCTCAGAGAGCTTCTCTGATCCTAATGGAGAGGTTATGGAGGGGCTCACAACATGCATTCAGAGGATGGAACCTGAGGTTGCAGTGAGAGACCTCATCGTCAGGGAGATGGATATATATAGGGAGGCAACTGGTAATCTCTTTTCTTCAGAGTTGGCTGTTAGAGGAAGAACCACTTTGCCACCAGGTATAAAATTCAGAGTCTTTAAATTTTAAGTTTATTTCACATGCATCTTAGAATTTGATAAAATGTGTTTTGACTTTTGACTTTTGAGTCTTTGACTTTGTTTTCTAACTCTTCAATTTTCTTTTTGTTTTTTGCAGATGTTTGGTGGAAAAATTGGGGTGGAAAAACCCCAAATCTACAAAAAATTGCCCTTCGCATTCTATGTCAGCCTTGTAGTGCATCCAATTGTGAGCGCAATTGGAGCTTGTTTGAGTCCATTCACACGAAAAAGAGGAACAAGTTAACACAAAAGCGCCTCAATGACTTGGTCTTTGTGCAATACAACCTTCGGTTGCGCATAAAGAGAGTTGAAGAAAAATCACAGGATCCTATTGACTTAGATGAGATAGATCCTTATAGTGATTGGACAGGGCGAGAGGAGCAGCCTCCATTGTTTAGTGCAGATGAAATCCTTGACTTTGAGAGAGAGGCAATGGAGGATGTGGGTGCATCAGGAGTTGGAGATGTAGGGTTGGATGAGATCCAGCCAGAGCCAGAGCCAGAGCCAGAGCCAGAGCCAGCAGCAGTAGCACCGCAGCCACCACCACTAGCACCACGCACACGTGGCAGGGCTAGAGGACCCACCTCTTCTTCCCTAGCTGTTGCTAGACTAGGGAAGAGGAAAGCCTAGCATGTTGTATTTAGTTGTTGTTTAGAACTTTAGTATTTGCTTCTAGTTCTAGTTTTACTGTTTTCATGTATCAGACTTTCAGGCTTTTAGCCATCCGGATTCCGCATGAGAATGCGATTTTGTAATTAATTTACATTAAAGTCAATCAAAATTAATAGAAAACACTTTTGTACTCATTTATGGATTCATTGGATTCATCTTGTCATTGAATTTTGCAAAAAAAATGTGTTTTTAATGAAAATTAAGCAATTTTTTCATTTCCCGAGCTTTTTTGCCGAGTTTTTTCCGAGTTTTTGGCGAGTTTTTAAAAACTCTCCAATTTTTCCCTTGGCGAGTTTTTCCTTGGGGCGAGTTTTCCAACTATGGTTGTATGTATTTAATTAACCTAGGTTAATGAACATAAGGGTAATTAATCCCTTACATTTTGTAATGTCCCCCTCATGAGTTTAGCCAGTTGTCGAGTATTAGCCTATCACTATCCATCGGGTTCCCATAGGCTAATCAGATGGTTCAGGGAACTCCACAGTTCTTGGAGATTATTACTGTTTTTTAGAAAGTCACTTTTTGGGCATCGACTTCATTTATTGGCATCACGTTTTATTCAGTTGCTCAGTTTCAAGATTCAGTGTTTGAGGCCTTTAACAAAGCAGGTGATTTATTAAAATTAATGATTAAGCTATAATGTTTTGACTTTATTATACTTAAGTATTTAATTTCTATAAAAATAAAGTGACTTTAATACTTTGAGTGAGCGCCAAAGTAAAGAAAAGGGAAACACTTTATTAAATTATATTAATTCCCACAAAGTAGCAGTGGGATTTGAGAAATATAAAAACAAAAGGTTTTTCTCCAAGAACTTCTTAAGGTCGAAAACCCTCACAGAGAATATCAACTACAATAGTGAAAAATCCTCCCTAGTTGATGGCTGATCGATTTATCCAGAATCGGTGCTTGTGCTTAATGGTTTGATTTCTAGGTTCGATCAAGGGTTTATTAAAAATTCTTCAAATACATAAAGGTTTTGGAGGGCAAATTGTGTTTGTCAGTTTGAAATTTTCAGGGGTGTTTATGCAAAATCTAGTCATAGTGCTGAGCGAATTATATGAACATCACTTTCAGTTGTTTGGGGTTGTTGTTCACTTGTTGGGTGTGGTCAATGAGCAGTTCATAGATGTATTGCTAAGCATCATCACAGACCAAGCTGGTTGTGGGTCATTTGTGGCAGAAATCAAACTTATTAATGGCGTTGAAGGTGGAAACCAGTCACTAATACCTGCAAGTTGGTCAACTGAGCAAATTTGAGGGGGTGTGGGTATTGTGGAAGCCATTTTTATCTATGCTGGACAAATAAAAAGCAGAGCTGGGCATATGCACATAGCAGCAGATTGGGCGACTGTTATATACCAATCTGGGTGGCTAATAGTCTCAGTTTTGAACTATTCTCAGACAGATAAATGCTGGGCGATTTTGGTTGTGTGCTGGGCAATTTTGGTTGTGTGCTGGGCGAATCCCTATCACCTGGCGTGTCAATAAACACAGTGTTTGATCATCAAATGTGTAACAATATTGCTGATGCTTCATCCAACTGTTTAATATCTGTTTTAAAGGGGACGTGGATACTTTCCAGTGCTAATACTTGGTGTGGTAAGTTTCTGGGCCACATTTGAAGCTTCAAGATTGCTGGTGCCAGCTGTGGATTATCTCTAGCGAAGGAGACGATAACATATTTCTGTTGTCAAGCCCCTTTCCTGTTTAAAAGCCAGGTCAGAAATAAATTTGTGTCATCTCTGTTGAAACAGCAAGCTTAATTACTCAGAAATTTTATCTATTCTCCATCTGTTACAAATTGCACATGAATTCTCATTTGATAAAGTGAATCTCTAATGTCAGAGGTGATTATAATTTAGTGTAGAATGTCATCTATCCCTACCCTGTAACAACAGTCTCCTTACATGGGAATATATATGAATGTGTTATGGCTATGGATGATTTTTCAAGCAATGTAATTACCTCTTGTTCTGTGCAATAATGTCAAGCATCATTTTGAATGTTATGGGAATTTCAAACAATTTTGCCAATAAAAAAAAATAGTCAGAAAACATCATTTATTTCACATGCATGCAAACCATCAGACAAAACGTCCATTGAGATAAAGTGCAAAAAAAATTGGTAGAGTTGGAGGGTGAACATTATACATTTTTGTTGAACCTTATACGTTTTTGGTGAACCTGTCTACTCTTACACCCCCCTAAGTTTGACCTTAGAGGCTTAGAGCTATACCTTCATTTCTTTTAGGGTTTCAGATCTCTATTTTTTTATTGCTTTATCATTTTTTAGATCTTATTCGATTTTCTGTTTCTATACTTCATTGATATATCCTTATTCTAGGGTTTGAGATTACATAGTCTAAACTTACCCACTCTTGTTGGGACCACCAATGTTTTGTTTCAGATCTGAATTCTGACTGATATTCTGATTTATATCACATCATTGCTCATTTGTCTAATCCTATTAGGGTTTTGGGTATTGCATAATCTTGTGAACCCAAACCTGCCTACCCTTCAATAGATCTCCATTGCCATATCTTTACATCATAGACTTTCATGGTCCCTTATCTTTGGCTACTATGCATGCTTCCATTACAGATTGACACATTTATACAATTTGTGGCAAGTGATCCTTTTGTTCTTGATTCACTCATGACATTTTATGATAAGAATGGGATCACCTTATCTATGGAAGCATTGTATCATCATATATGTACCTTCTCCTTTATGGATTTAGTCATTGCTTTTCCTTACCTTTTGGATTCCCTTGCTACGCTTATCCATGACTCTCATATGCTTTCTATTTCTTCTATGGATAGTGATAGTAGTGTACTTGATTTGACTGGTGTTTTACCTTTAAGAACCTTTCCATTGCATGATCCTACTGAAGGGCACACAACCTGCTAAAAGGTGGGGGGGAGGATGTGGGGAGAGGGTGAGAGGGGCAAGGGGGAGAGGGGTTTGGGGTGTTGAATCAGTAGATCAAATCAATTTAAAACTCTTTAATTCAACACACATGTCAATCAATGAAACTTGAATCAAATCAGATACTGATAATCAAGCAACCACATAAGCATGCACATTTGCACATAAGAACACCAGATATACGTGGAAACCCAAGATGGGAAAAACCATGGTGAGAATAGCTGCTTGGATCTACTGTCCAAATCCAGCCTCATAGAGCAGAAATATAATAAGGGAATTTACAATATTAAGTAGGCACCAACCTACCGGAGACAACAATCCCCAAATGTATTTGTAGGCACCAACCTACTAGAGACACAAATCCCCAATACAATGATCTGAGCACCAACTCAATGAGTAGAACACCAGTCCTATTGAATTACAAAGATAAAGTTTGTGGACCTTCAATGCTGATTGCACAGCTTACATACAATCTAAACTTGATGCAAACACTCTACTACACTCCTTAAGATATTATGATGATGACGCGCAATGATTGAGATGCTTCACATTGAATAACACTCGCTTGCACACTTGTATACACAAGTATATTCACTCACATCCTTCTCTTCAATAATCCACACACACACCACCCACAGCTGCACAAATGTATGATGAATATATACACAACACTAAATTAACATCACTCTATGTCAGACAGGGATCCGCAATTAACCAGCTCAACATAAGGTGGACCTAAATTCAAACTACACAAAACGTGTAATAGGTCAGTTCTAAATCAAATTTGATTGCCGCCAAAAGAACATGATGTTGTGCACTTCCACAAGAACCTTAACCTGGACCTATTTTAACACCCCACATTATCTTTAGGTGCCACACACTACTAGTTGTTGCCGCACGATTCCAAAAACACCACCTGATTGACAGACAGGCACAGAGAGCCTTTTGTCACTTCAAACTTCTTGCATGCTAAACATATCTTCCGAAAAACTCTGGAATATGATAGAACATGTATAGACATACTCTACATTCAAACCACAGAGCTGATGTCGTGTGCTTCCACAAGAACCTTAACCTAGACCTATTTTAACACCCCACGCTATCTTCAAGTGCCGCACACTACTAGTTGTTGCTTCACAATTCCGGAACCACCACCTGATTGACAAACAGGCACAGAGAGACTTCTTGCTTGCTGAACATATCTTCCAGAAACTCTGGAATATGAGAGAACATGTGTAGACATACTCTCCATTCAAACCGCAAAGCCAAATGCGCCTTCAGGAAGAAATACTGAACATAAATGCCTTGCCAGAGAAATCTCTCTGGCTTGAGTAACTGTACTGAAACATTTCGGATCAATCTTTCGGATCACCTCTGTTACCCTAAATAGATGTAGTATGATACTACAGACAATCCACAACCGATTTTATTAATATAGCTAGCAATATATACTTCCGCAACTCAAAAAGATATAACAATGCAATTTACATTCAATTCTCACTGATCTTCTGACCATATTCCTTTAACATCAGTGAGCACCATTGACATCAATGACAACTTCTATTCAGCACCAACTAGTGACACATTTGTTGTGATGAATACTCCCACTATGCCCTCATCTCCTAATAATATCTCTTCTATGGATAGTGATAAAAGTGTACTTGATTCTAATGGTGTTTTACTTTTAAGCACCTGTCCATTACATGATCCAACAAGTGACACATTTGTTGTGATAGATACTTGCACTATACCCTCATCTCCTAATAATACACTTATAGATGATGCTTTGTGTGATAATGGCACATCTTGTTTACCTACACATGACATTGTTAGATCTTATGATGCTACTCTTTCTACATGCCATGATGCTTCTATTATTCATATGGGTTATGATTATTCATATGAATTATGATTATTCATGTGTTAACTCTTATGATTATTCATAAGGGTTATGATTCTTCATGTGTTATGTGATGTCCTATTTTATTCATATACCATATAGCAAGATTATTAATGTCATATTGATTTATGCAAGGTAGACTACTGGCCAACCCTCCTTATTGGCATCTTACTTTGCATCATTCTATGCTGGCTGACCAAGTATGTTTCAAGACATTGTGATCGACTTTTCATTAATAAATTAAATTATGCTTGGCCGACCCATACTCTCATGCTAGCCGACCATACAATCTAGAAGAGGGCAGCGACCCATATTAAGTAATTAATGAGAAATAGAGGGTAGCAATTAATTATATAATGAGCATCAATTAAGTTGAAGAAAACAGCGATCAAGGAATTATAATATGGAGCAGCAAATTACATTATGTTAAAAAGCAGCAATGAAGATTAATAAAGTCAGCAATAAAGAATACAAGGCAGCGATTCATATTAATAACAATGAAGAGCAACGATCTTTAAGAAATGAAAGTAAGTTCCAAAATCAGCGATTAATGTGTTAAGGGGTAGCGGTCATCTTCCATAAGGCAGCGATTAAATCAAATAGTTTAAAGGCAGTTTTGGTAACAAAGAGACATTCCTATTCATAAGGATATTACAATTTGAAGAGATGTGTCTTTCATTCAGCTAGGAAGATAAAAAAGGTGATTGAATTTTGAGATATCAAGGAAGAATGGGAAGGAGATCAGGGAAGGAATGAAATCAATAAATTCTGATATGAAAGAAGATCAGAAAATATAATAAAATCTGCATTTAAAAAAGCAGCAGCTATTGATCCCATAAGTGATTGGTGTGCAGTGGTTGCATATGTATTTAATATTTATATTTGCTAGTCATATATATATATATATAGACTAATGAACAATTTAAAACTTTTCCTTTAAGCAACCATATAGACTAATGAACAATTTAAAACTTTTCCTTCAAGCAACCATGTGTAAGGATGGCAAGGAGACATATTAAAGGGTGATATGGGAATTGTCTTGGTTGGATGTTCCCAAAGGGATTGTCTTGGTTGGATGTCCCTAAGATGAAAGGAATTGCCTTGGTTGGATGTTCCTAAAGGAATTGTTTGTCGAATATTTTGTCATTGATGTCAAAGGTACATTGTTTTTCTATGCTTGGTTTTTTGGAAAAGAGAATTGGAATGAATATCAAGCTGCTGATTATTCATCAGATCTTCATTATATTTAAAATGATGTTTATTTGAGGTGCTTGCTTGTATTCTTGAGCTACCTGCTTGTCTACTTGAGCAGATTGAGCTACTTGCATGTGTGGTTGAGCTACTTGCTTGTTTGCTTGAGCTCGTTGCTTGTCTGCTTGAGCTGGTTGCTTGTCTACATCAGCAACTTGCTTGTCTCCTTGTCAGCATATGTGCCAAATCAGCATGTTAAGTCACCAGCTTGTTTTGAAAAGTCTAATAATCCTTGCCAAGATTGCATTGAATGTTCAAATGAGCTTGTTTTTGAGCTCGACAAAGAGAATAATGCAATATTATTGAGTCAATGGTATTACGCAAGTAATTGGTAAATTATTTGATGATATTAACAAGAGCGAGACGCTCAATAAATAATTACAAGATTTACAAAGAGCCGGAAGGATAAGATCGGAGACGATCTTATCTTCAGAAAAAGCAGGAAGTTTCTAAAAGAAACTTCAGATAAGATCTCGGACAACAAGGACGATCTTATCAGGATATTTTACAATATTTTACAATATTGAGCATTAATAAATAAATAAATAACATTATTTTAATACCCTCCCTTAATGCTCAATCTATTTACTACACCAAGATGCCCCCTGAATTTTACAAACTTATCTGTACTGAGCGACTTGGTGAGAATGTCTGCTGTCTGATCCTCTGTCGGAACATACAGCAACTGAACTGATCCGTCTTCAACCAGCTTCCGAATGAAATGACAATGGGTTTCCACATGCTTGGTTCGCTCATGGAAGACCGGATTCTTGGCAAGTTTGAGAACTCCCTGATTATCACAGAACAAGGGAGTCGGACCAGCTTAATATTTGCATATCTGCAAGCATCCAGTAGCAAAGCGCCTCACATCTTTGCTTTTCACTCCCGATACCACGCTACGTAGGGGAGAGAGCCAGCACTTTCTTTGCTTCTTACTAGTCCATGTATTTTGCCGGATCTAAGCCCGAACACATACCAGGATGGTGGGTTTCTGTCATCAAGCCCGAGACACCCGCTAATCTGAATCTGTGAACCCACTGAGTTTAGGATCGTGACTCAGAGTGTACAAGAGTCCAAAATCAGGAGTGCCCTTCACATAACGCAGCACACGCTTCGCTGCTACCCAATGATCAGCCTTGGGGGCTGTCATGAAGCGTGATATGTAGCTCACTGCAAAACTCAAATCAGGTCTAGTAGCAGCAAGATAGATGAGGCTGCCTACAAGTTGCCTGAACAATGTTTCATCTACCACGAATTAGATCGGACTTAAGTGACAAGCCCATGGGTGTAGGCCGGGTTTGCAATCACGCATTCGGAACTTATCGAGGAAGACCGAGCATACTTGGGTGGGAGATGAAAATCTTTGCTCTCTGTCTACCAAACCTCAACACCTAAACAATAATCACGGGGAGGCCAAGTCTAATCATGCGTCAAAGTTTGCACAAGTCTGTTTGATCCTCGATTGATCAAAGTCTTGGCCTGCAGTAATGATCAAGTCATCCGTAGACAACAACAGCGGAATCTCATTACCCGGTATTCTTGACATGGGGTTCGGTCGGATGGACCATTTGAAAGCCATGATCTGTGTGAGGGTATTAATCAGGTACATAATACCAAGCCGAGGAGCTGTTTCCAAGCCATGGGAGTGCGGTGTCACGCACCTTACGTTCTTGACCCGTGCTTTGAAACTACGGAGGCGCGTCATGTATACTTCCTCCTTCAACTCACGTTGGGAAAGCACTCTTCACACATCCATCGGTGGACCTTCCAACCAAATTGGGCTGCTAAAGCCGGGGCAGGCAGTATGGGTACTCATTTTGGTACGTAGGGCAAGGTCTCCTCATAGTCAATGCCGCTACTTTACGCTGAGAACCCCGTGCAACCAGACGAGCTTTGTACTTGTCAAGGGTTCCGTCAGCTTTGTACTTCACCTTGTACACCCATTTGCAGCTAATGGGCTTCTTCCCTGAAGGAAGATTGGAAAGGATCCAAGTGTGATTCTTCTGAAGACTCTGGTATTCTGATTCCATTGCCTTTTCCCACTCAGGTATCCCTTTTGCCTCTGAATATGTCTAAGGCTCATAAACACTGTGAATGTTGGCCATGAGAGCAAAATTCACTGTAGACTGTTGTTTGCTCTTGTTTCTGGATGATCTACCCTCAATGAGCTCATCAGCACGAAGATCACTGATAGTCTTAGCCCACCATTTCGGTCGGAGAGTAGATGTGCCAACATCGGATGTTTGGATCACGGATGTGGATGCAGAAGCGAGGTTGTGAGGGAGATGTTCACTGATCATCACGGGCTTCGAGGTTGGAAGAGCATCATCAAAGACTAGGTCTTCGTCATCCCTCCCATCAGGTGGACCTAATGGAAGTCAGACACTCATATAAGGAGCCTGTAGAGGCTGATCCTCTGAATGCTGAACAGGTGAAGAAGAGCGAAATGGACCTCGTTCCTCATCAAAGACAACATCTCGACTGAAGATAAGACGATCAGTGTCTATATCAATCAGCCTATATGCCTTGTGATTGTCACTGTACCCTGTGAACATGAGTTTCTGGCTCTTGGAGTCCAGCTTAGTGCGCTTGGCCTCTGGAATCCAAACATACACAAGGGAGCCAAAAACTTTCAAATGACTGATCCTAGGTTTGCGACCGGACCAAACTTCCTCAGGAGTCTTCCCGCGGCCTTAGTGGGTGACCTGTGGAGATAGACGGATGTATTGACGGCTTCTGCCCAAAACTTAGTAGGGACACTCCTGTGTTGCAACATGGAGCGAGCCATCTCAACAATCGTACGATTGCGTCGCTCTACAACACCGTTTTGCTGAGTAGTGTAGGGTGTGGTTAACTGACGTTTTATCCCATGAGTATCACAGAAGTTGGAGAATGCACTAGAACAGAATTCCCCCCCATTATCTGACCTAAGAGTTATAAGACTAGAACTGGACTCTTTTTCAACTAAGGCCTTAAACTTCTGAAATACATTAAAAACCTCTGATTTCTGTTTAAGAAAGTACACCCACATTTTCCTACTATAGTCATCAACAAAAAGTAGAAAGTACTTGCAACCAGTTACAGAAGAAATAGACATAGGGCCACAAATATCAGCATGAACTAATTGAAGTACCTTAGAAGCCCGCCAAGACTCGCCATCCTTGAACGGTGTGCGATGCTGCTTCCCAGCCTGACAAGCACCACAAACGCCCTGATGCTGAGTCTGAATGTCAGGTAAGCCATCAACAAGTCCCTCCCGAGCAAGCTGAGAGAGATAGTGCACGTTCAAGTGCCGTACCGCTGGTGCCAAAGACTGGTGACAGCTGAATTTCTGGCTGCCAAGGCTAACTCCGGAGAATCACCAGTGTCCACAAGCCTGTAAAGGCCATGATCCTCTATCCCAACGGCCACCGTTGTGCGAGTTTCTCGATCAACAATCGAACATCTATGCGAGCTGAATACCACATCCATCTGGGGAGAATGCCGCATGATCTGACTGACTGAGAGAAGATTGAGCTCGATATCAGGTACATAATATACGTTGAGGAATATGAGATCCCTCCCGCCAGACTGAACCTGAACAGTGCCTGTGCCGACAACTGTGTATTCCTCACCTCCTCCAAAGATTACTGAGTCAGTGCAAGGGGAAAAGTTTGTGAACCAATCACGCCTATGTGAGAAATGACGCGAGGCACCAGAATCTATGTACCAAGCAGCGGACTTGACATGGTCTGCGGGCCTTTTTTGCCATCAGTGCATAAAAGGTAGATTCCTTCTGCTCAGAGTGCTCGGCGACATTCGCTTTCTGAAACCCTCCCTGCTTCTTTTGCTCAGAAGCCAAACGAGCACGGCAATCTTTCTTGATGTGGCCAAATTTATGACAGTAATTGCACTGTATATTTTTCTTCTTCGGCTGGTGGAGCGCTGACTTGAGCCTTTCTGCTGTGAAGGCTGACCTTTCCCATGATGCTTCGACTGAGTTTTTGCTGCAAAGGCCTGCTCCGTGGAGGATGATGATTCACTGCTACCGAACTGTTGTCTCCAGCGATCCTGCTGCAACAGGATAGTGCACAAATTCGGAAACTTGAGATCAACATTAGCAGACGTAATGTTGAGGGTCTCTATGAAATGTTCATAGGACTTCGGTAAACTCTTCAGGGTGATCACAACCATGTCTTCCTCCTCCATTTTCCGACCAATCGCCTCCAACTGATCTCTGATCTCCTGGATTTTATTCAAGTGCGCTTGCAGAGTTGTCTTCTCATCCATCATGATAGAAAACAGCATATTCTTCAAGAAAAACGCACGGCTTTTGTCGGAAGTTTCATGCATATCCTTCAAGTGATCCCAGATCTCCTTAGCTGATTTTCGCGGTGGAATCTGAGGGAGCTGATCATCAGTAACCGAAAGCTTAATAAGCATGACGGCTTCATGATTCTGCTCATCAAACTTATCCTGATCCTTACCCGCCGCTTCAGGACGAGTAGCGTTGCCGAGGATCATCTGATCAAGGCAGCGGTATTCAAAAATTGTTAACATCCGCTGCTTCCAGGTGTTGTAATTTTTGCCATTAAATCTCTGGCTGCCCTCCAGCATTAAATTGCTTAAACTGGCCATCTTCACGCTTTTCGAGGCACGAAAAACGAATGAGAAGAGGCTGATGCACGAAACTCGAGGCACGAATTCCAATGCAGAAAACAGGGACAGATTCAGGTACAGACTGCAGAAAGTACAGTGTACGTATGGCACAAAATTTGAGGCACGGAAAACGATGCACCCAGAAAATTCGGAGACCAACCCAGTTGAGCTCTCGAAAAACCCACCACGAATCTGTGATCAAAAAAATTTTCTGACTTGAAAAAAATGGTCAAAACCCTGGACGAATTCGCAGGATGCCCTAGGCGGCCATGAGAGCTCCAAAAAATTGCAGAAAGGAGCTCGAAAAACCTCCACAGAGACGTGGCAAGAAGGAGTTGAAGGTCGCGTTTGACTGTGCAGAGTAAAACTTCAGGACGCAGACAAAATCGCAACCTGAAAGACCAAAAAACGTGACCGATTTGTATCACGAAAATCGCGTGCAGATTTCAATGCGCCAAAACACAAAGTCGTGCACCAAAGACGCGTCTATACTGGAGAAAATCGCGAGCTTGAGATGAGAGCAAATGCGGCCAGAAAGAGAGACGCTACGCCGGGTAAAGAATGAGAAGACGCCACCAACAGTAGTCTCTGGCATCACAGCCGAAAAGAAGCTTCAAAAACGGCTCAAAAGATTAACCCCATTGGCGCGAATTTAAAAAAAACGCTTTCCGTAAAACGCTGTAGTACAAAACACCTAACACGCAGCCAAAGTTCGTAAGGTCATACACAAAATTGCCGAAGAAACGCTACAAGGCCAAAACAAATTTCAGAAATTGCGTCAACAAAATGACCTTTCAGAAATCCGACTCCGAAATGCCCACGAAAAAAATGTTGATCAAAAAACCTTCGAAATTCAGGCACCCGAAAATTTTCACTGAAAATGTATTTTCAGAATTATAAAAAATCAATTATTTCGAAAAAATTTAAACAAAATAATTTCAAAAAGAAATTATTAATTTTTCGAAAAAAATTGTTTTCCTGAGCTCTGATACCATATTACGCAAGTAATTGGTAAATTAATTGATGTATTAACAAGAGCGAGACGCTCAATAAATAATGTACAAGATTTACAAAACTGGAAAGTTTCTAAAAGGAAACTCCAGATAAGATCGGAGACAATCTTATCTCTATCTTTACAATATCTTACAATATTGAGCATTAATAAATAAATAAATAAACATTATTTTAATAGCCAACACCAATCATTTTCCTTAATAAAATAAATACCAAATCAGGCCAAAAATAATAATTATTAGAAATTAACTTTAATAACCATTTGCCCTAATAAAAAATGTACAAAATTAGGCCAAAAATGATGAATGTTGGCTTTTGCTTTTATTATTTTTTCTTTTTTCATGAAAATTATTTTGCATGTTAGTCTTTCCCAATTAGCCATTGCATATTTTGGATTTGCTTTAATATTGTATTATTAAATATTCGATCCCAAAACCATATTATTCTAAATAAAACTTGCATTGATGGACCAAAAAAATGTTTGTCTTAAAAAAATTATTCAATTACAACCATATAAACAAAATGATATTTTGCCTTCAACATTGGGAATATGTTATGCCCCTACCCCTATAGTGTGTATAGTGTTATGAGCAGTCGGTTTGTGGCTACCTTAACTCTTAATTAAGTCATATTATCATTATTATATTGTTATTTAGTTATTTAGGTTGGCCTAAGACTTATATAGGGTTGTCTAGGTCATCCTAGGCGATATCCTAGGCATAAGTATGGTATATATAGGAGGTTATAGATAGGCTATTATTATCATGTTGAGTATTGAGTTCTTATTGAATAATATTAGAGGTATCCCCCTTGAAGTGGATTAGGAGGTTGCCCCCTCAAAGTGGCATATTATTATCAATTATTTGCAACATATTTCAGATTATATTATTATTGTGAAAGTTGTTTCATAACAAGTGGTATCAGAGCATGGTCTTGGCACCGTGACAAGGCATTTTTTTTCAATTTTGGAGGTCATTTTGTGAAACACATTATCTCCCAGATTTTGGTGAATTTTTGTCTAATTTTTAAAGGGTTTTTGAAGAGAACATTAAAGCAGCTACAGTCCAGATTTGAGAGAAATTGGAGCAGAATTGAGTGATTTATTGCAGAATTAGGGTTTCTTCCCAATTTATTTGGAAAGCACATATCTTCTAAATCCTGCCAAATGTCTTCCTAATTTTTAGTGGATTTTTGGGGCAGTAAGAGAGGAGCCTACAATAAAAAAATTAGAGTGAGTGGAGCATAACTGAGTGATTTATTGCAGAATTAGGGTTCCCAAAAAA